>JAWNNJ010001160.1:20000-108299 GCA_035045125.1 Hypselothyrea guttata | reverse complement strand
TATACATGTGTATTTATTTAATCCCATTAAATATTGCTGCTACGCTTCGTGTGACAGTTTCATAAAATTATATTTTGAATATAGGGTACAGGGTATTTTGCAGTCGGAAACGTCCGACTGATCTGCCCCGTCCAAATTTTTTATTTTTAGATTATTGTATTAAAAGTATTTTATTCTTAACCAAGATTTCAATATTTATTTGTAGAATAGATGCTTGCAAAATGGAAATTTTAGAACAAATAAAATATTGTAAATGGCTCGACTTTTTTCGCAGTGTAGATTGTCAGATATTGCGCTAACAATATCAAGATAGAGCGAGCTTCCATTAACTATTGACTGGCGCTGTCTCTCGGTGCAGCAAAAAAGAAACTATTCAATCAGAAAGTACTCAGACTATAATTGAATTTTATAGCATGCGAGAGCTTAGATATGTCGTATGACACAGAAGTAATTGCTGGACTGCATTTATAACTTCGGCAAGAATTTTGTATACAATAAAACCAGTACAACATGGCGTATGAATAATGCTTGAAATACGCTGAAGCATTAGATAAGTATAACATATATAAAATACAGTTAATATATATGTACGCATATCAGACACAAAAGCGCATTGTTTTGGGTTAAAAGCTGCCATATTCTGGCTAAAATGGACATATGTATGTATGCATGTATATAGAGCCTAGCAAACAATTCGCAGAACCATAAATAAAGCACATTTGCATGGCAAGTCGCCCGTTGGCTTTGGCATCTGCATTGCCGCCGCCTGCTGCTCGCAATGATAACTCATGCCGCATGCCACACGCCACTTGCCACATGCCACATGCCGCATGCCACTTGCCCGATGCTGCAACTCCTGCACTCCTGTGCCTGTACTGGCGCTGCTGTCATTGTTTATGCACGTGAATTGCAAATCCTTTTGACGCTCGACCAGTGAAGCAACAGAAGTCCCAATGTCCAAACTCCGATGTCGCATCATCGTCTGTCCATCCATCCATCCATCCAACCAACCAACCAACCAACCAACCAGCCGACCAACCAGCCATCCACCCATTCATCTGTCCAAGCATCAGTCAGTCAGTCAGTCAGTCAGCCAGCCAGTGAGCCGGCAGACATTTTGGCAGTTTGACAAACATTTTGCTGCCTGTTGCAGCAGAAACTGGCAAGACACTTCTCAGATGGATAAACGCAGATGGTTTGACTATCTTGGTTTTGATACCCTCTACGCATGAAATGGGCAAGAACAGGGTAAATAACTGAGAGAACTGGGAGAATGTAGATCACATACAAAAGCAGGCGTGGCCCCATAAAATATATAACATATATGCATGCATGTATGTATATAAGTTTTTGATATACCATATTGAAATACCACGCCCCTTTTTTGATTAATTTTTGATAAATAAATAACCAACATAACTAGCGTAAAATCGAAGAAGATTGTTATTCAGCAAATATACCCTATACTATTATACATACATATCTACCTAAACTGAACAGCGCATTCAGATCGGTTGATGACCACAAAAGATATTAACGAAACAATGGTTGCATTCACCAGGTTACCGCTCCATGGATCGCTCACCCGATAACCGATGAAAGCAACCCTAATGCATCATAAAATTGCAGCGCATGTATCATAAAATTTTTCTGATCCATCGCTGCTTTTTCCGCTGCATTCATCGATAGTCGATAAAAACAGCTGATTTCAATTCAAAATGTAAAGAAATAAATAAAAAAGAACTGTATGCATTTTAAAAATTAATTATTTGAAGACTTTCTGCATAAAAGACTGTTGCAAGTTGCAAAATGTAACAAACGCATTCCCCAGGTTACATGGAGCGAAGGGTTGCTTTCATCGGTTATCGGGTGAGCGATCCATGGAGCGGTAACCTGGTGAATGCAACCAATATTGCAGGTTTTAAGGCACGATGCATTTATGCTACTTACTTTAGAATATAACGTACAGGGTATTCTACAGTCGGGCGCGTCCATTCTGGTTCCAGCAAGCAGGGAGACCATATTGTCAGTCAGAACTCTTAACTATCCTGGACCTACGCTGGGGCACAGAACACATGTAAGTTAAATACTAACACAGAACTTTACCGCAGACTGGCTGTTCCTCTTGTTCCTGTTGTTCCTGTTGTTCGTGTTGCTTATTATAATGCCTCTCATAGTTGTGGTCTAGCTGCAAAAGCCACAAACTGATTGTGCACAAGACCTCCTCTAATGTCAAATCATTTCATATGCATATGTATTTGCTTGTTTGTCTCTTTGCCTCTCTATGTACAAGTCAAACCATGCGGGTTGTCTTTAAAATCCAGCATGCATACTTGAAACAGCTCGGATTTCCTATCTGAGCCCCGTGCACAAATTTTGAAATTTGAATATTTAAAGCAGAATAGGCGGATCCGATCACTCGGACGCGTCCCACTGTAAAATGCTCTATAATCTATATAAAGAGTAGGCGAAACATTCAGGCGTGATATTCAAGATTTGAAATGAACTTCATCTACCTATGCATAGCTATGGTATATATCTATCAATATAAAAAATAGATGATCCAACAAATTTTGCACATATGGCTATTTTACTGGGTGTATGTATACTTTGCGAGGTCATGTATTTTTTTGCCTACTGCATACGTTTATAAAAGTTATTAACCCAGTTTTTATACATTTCCAATGGGTACGGGTAAACAAAAAACCCCACAAATTAAAAGACCCAATTACATAGAATCCTTAGGTGCAGAAGCACCGTAGGGTGCCTTCTATAATAATTATGTTTGAATGTTAGATATGTTGTGCATTAACCCGTTTACGCTCTCTTGATGCTTTTTTATATTTAGTTCTCCCCTCTCACAAGGTTCAGAGTTTTAGTTTTTATATTAGTGTGTAAAACTGAAAACCAAATATTTAAATCATCCTTTTTTATTTATTCTTGTTGCTGGCTCAATTTTCAATTATAAGGCAATGTCGAACATGAAACTGAAACAAAAAGCCAAAGGACTGTCGTAAGTTAAGGCTTCACCAGGCTGAACTTTACCCATCACGGGGTGCACAGGATGAACTTTTGCGAGGAACATGGCTGGGTCTTGCTGTTGTCATTCAACGCCCGTGTGCTTATGAAATAATTTCAATACATTTCATACTAGAAATCAAATGCCATGGCGGTTAAGAGGGTGCTGGGTTGTACGGTTGTAGGGTTGTACGGTTGTGGGGTGGTAGGGTGGGGCGTGAGCGTAACCATTATATTCTATTCAAAACTTTTTCATGCCGCCCCTTCAATTGACAAAGTGGGATTGGAGGCTGCTTGAATTCACCCCCATGTCTAACAACAACAACATTTTTATACCAGATTTCAGATTTTCGGTTCAGTTCAGTTCGGTTGGGTTCAGTTCAGTTTTTGAACTTTTGCAGCTGCGCCGCTTTTCAATTTTCGTTGGCGTAAATATGGCCAAAAGTTATGTGCCTCAACATTTTTGGCACCAACTTCGCCTGCATGCCTCCTCTTCCACTTCCTCTTGCCCCACCGAAACCCATCGTGCTGTCTCTTTGAGGTTGTGGCTCTGTGTACCAACCATACAACCACCCTTGAACGCACTACCAGCATCAACACCGCCATCATCAACAATATGAATTTTCAAATTCCAACATGTAAAAAAACTAGAGATGAGCTAACGACTCGTGACTTACAAACGGTGCGTGGCCTGACAAGCTCGAAAAGGTCACACATTAGGTCGAAAAAGCTGACAAATTTTTCAAATTTTCCATTGCATAAATTGGTACAGTCATCATAGATTAACTAGAGATGAGTTAACGACTCACGATTTACAAATTGGGCGTGACACGATAGGCACAGGAAGATCACAAATTGGGTTCGAACAAGCAGTCTGCTTAGACTTCTCTTGAATTATTTATATATATTATTTATATTTTTTTTTATTTTTAGTACTCTACAGGATTTAACTTTGTTTAAAAATCAAAATGAAGTCGAACAATTTTTTACCATAAGAATGATTAAGTTGTGATCAATCGAATAGTTTACATTTCTGCAATATCTTTTTTATATTATATATATATTCCCCTTTGAATTTCAGCAGTACGGGTATTATATATAAATTAATTAGTTGACATTATTGGGCGCTGTGACTGAAATTAACGTATACGGTAATTCAGGGACAACTTCATCTTTTTACAGCTTGTGAATTTGAGATTTCCCAACGGAGGACCACAACTAATGCACACTTAACTCCCAACTAACCATGTAGTATATGTATGTATGGCACATTGTCTCATCGCCATCGCCTTGTGCGGGATTTTTCCTGTAGTTGTTGTTATTATGCCCCGCGCGGTTCCCCTTTCCGTATATTCCGCTTGAGCAGTGGGTGAAGTGTAATTTGCATATGTATTGCCAGCCATAACATTTGCATTTATGCATGCAGCCCGCTCCTCCGATCCTCCCAATCCCTCAACCACGCAATCCCACAATCCGCCAATTCAGTGAGCCACCCACCTGTCTCGCGAGCCAAGAGACGGGACGAGAGCCGCCGTAGAGTCAGCGTGGTGCAACCGCGCATTTGCACATTTTACGGTCATGTTTATGGGCACCAGTTAATCGATTATGCATGGGCTGAGTGAACAATGCCGGAAATGTGCAAATGCTCAAATGCTGCGCATCCATATCCACATCCACATCCACATCCACATCCGCTCCAGCTCAGCTCTTTCAGCTGGCAGCACTTGGCTCTTTTCAAGACCCATTTCAACCACAATCGCTCACACCCAACTGGTCAGAGGGTGGTCTGTCCGCCCTGTCCGGAGTGGGGGAGCAATGGGAATTTATTCTTTTGTTGTTTTTGTTTTTGGCTTGTCACTTGGCATCTTGGCTTTGATTTACGGCCATGTTGTCCGCGGTACCGCAACAAGGTGCGAACTACGGAAATCATTAGCGTCACACACAACGCAAATAAGCTATAAAACTTTCACTTAATTTGTTCATTATTTCATATTTGAGCATCAGCACAGAGCGTGAAACACAACAGCCGACAGCAGATAGCATGGGCACCAGTCGGATGCCACCGACTGCCTTGAACCAAGGTTAACACATACATAACACGTAATCGCTCTGACGCTCTCTCAAAGCAACTCCAACTCGCAAGAGAGTCTCATACAAGGAGAGTTTATGTTTGTTGTTTTTTCTCATTTTTTTAATGGGCACATGGTATAAAAATGGGTTTTTCTAGCTCTTATATTTTTCGAGATCTAGTTGTTCATACGGACAGACAGCCGGACACGGCAATATCGACTCAGCTCGTCGTCCTGATCTAGGATATGAACTTTGTGGGATTTGGGATTTGGATGGGTACCGGATAAACCAATTAGTTTAACTATTAAGTTAAATTATGGACGTATTTATAATTAACGAAGCCACAAAATTTTGAGTTCTTTACCATCAAAAAAAGCGCAAGCAATCAAAACATCGATGAATACGTCGATGATGCCGCGAAACCATTAACGATGTTTGATGCATCATTGGTTTTTTTAGAGCCATACTCAAGTAACGTATTGTTAATTTGATATTTATACCCTGTACCCATTGAAAAATGGGAAATACAGGGTTATTAACTTTGTCAGAATGTATGTAACAGGCAGAAGGAGGCGTGGTAGACCCCACAAAGTATATATATTTTTGATCAGAAGGACAAGACGAGTTGATTTAGCCTTGTCTGTCTGTCCGTCTGTCCGTCTGTATGAACGCGTCGATCTCAGCAACTATAAGAGCTAGAGCAGCCGTTTTGGTCATTTTTGAAAGGTGTATACCATACCCAGATCAAGTTTATTCCAAATTTTGGATACCACGTCCCTACCGCGAACAATGGCCATAAATACAATACATTGACCAATTTGAACGCGTATATCTCAGCAACTATAAGAGCTAGAGCAGCCGTTTTGGTCATTTTTGAAAGGTGTATACCATACCCAGATCAAGTTTATTCCAAATTTTGGATACCACGCCCCTACCGCGAACAATGGCCATAAATACAATACATTGACCAATTTGAACGCGTATATCTCAGCAACTATAATAGCTAGAGCAGCCGTTTTGGTAATTTTTTAAAGGTGTATACAATACGCAGAACAAGTTTTTTTCAATTTTTGGATGCCATGCACCTACCGCGAATAATGGCCATACATTAGATTCAAAATATATTTTAAATAGAATACTGTACTAGCAAGGCTGATTTTTGGTACAGGGTATAAGACAGTCGGGCTTGCCCGACTGTCATGTCTTGCGGGCGATAGCCCGCGAGATTTTTTTTTGTTTATTTTGGTGTTGGGTCTTTCTTTGTTTGGTATGGTAAAAACTAGAGTTAATGAAGCTATTGAGAAGAGACTAAGGATGGGACATTTAAATTTAACAATCTCTTATGCTTGTGCATATGTTTGTTCCCAAGTGAAACAATTCATAGTTCATGCCCAATTCGAACTACAAATGTTTTCAGAAGCTATCAATGACAGCTTAAAACAAAGTTGCAGCTCATGTGTTTGTTTAGGGTATTTTATTGTTGCTCAATTGTGCCTTGCAGTTGGGCCAAAGTGAGAAGCGAATACCTGTTATAAATTTTTCATTGCGACGATTACAACAGTTGAGATGAAGTTTTGATTTCAATTTCGTTTTCCATGCATATTTTTTTGCCGGCTTTTAGCTTGCCATAAAGACGCAATACGTGTATTTTATGTTGACATTCGAATTCGGCTGTCAGGAAGTTGTGCAGATGATGCCAGGGATGACTTGTTGGGGGCACAAGAAGGGGCATGGCTGGGGCGGGGGCTTCTGTCTGCCTGCCCCGGAGCCAACGTGGCGACTTACATGGAAATTGTGAAGTCTAGCGCCTGTCGAGGCAGACACATGACTACACGAGTCTATGTATGCTTATCCTTAAAGTTTGTCACAGTTAAATAACAATAAATGTCACACAAAACGCCATAAGCGCGCCCGCACACTCACACACACACACACACACACACCCACACACACACACACACACACACATGTTGGCACACTATCTGAACTGATAGCTGGCGACAAGGAGAAGCACATAAAAGGCAAAAGTTGCCTCCGCATAAAAGTTTTCTTTTCTCGCTGCCTCCCCGCTCCATCTCACTATGGGCAATTTTGACCTGTTTTTGTGTCATTAATTTATTTATTTTTATACGCATATACAGTTATTTATTTTAATATCTTTTAGCTTACTGTTACTATTTGTAGTAACTTGTACCATAGTATGTTCAATATTTCAAATGTGTGTTGTATTAACCAAAACAATAGAATGAATCAGAATTATACTTTTAGATAGGCATGTCAGTTGGGTGAATTCTTTGGAACCTCCTTTTCGTCCTCTGTAAATTAGTTTCGCTTTCAGGAGCCAGCTGGTTTTGATGATTCAAAAGCTTTATCCGGCATAGCAGCCCAACGGTTGATAATATCTCCGACCATCGGTATCGGTATTCCATAACTCCAGATGGTTGCTAGAAATAGTGCTAGCTCTAGCTCTTGCTGAGATCAGACAGATGGACATGACTCCGTCCGGGTTTTACGCCTTCTTCTGAGAGTTACACAAATTTTTCAATTGCACTAACTTAATAGACCCTTTTGTATTGTTTAAAGTACTACGTTCGCGAGTTATTAATTAATGTCACTAAAACAGGTAAACTTCCCATAGTACATATGCTGCAGGTCTAGTGCTATCATTGGGCTTGCTTCCTGGCTTGGTCTTTACCTTCGCAACGTTGTCGTTGATATTTTTTGGGCGGCCGTAAGCCTCTGAATGAGGCACGTCATAACTTTGCCATAAAACAGCTGACAACTCCAAGGCAAGCATATAAAGATGCCATCATCCCAGTCGGCTTCAGCATCAGCATCTCTAAGCCGAGCCAAGGCAAACACTACCCTCCTCAGCCTCTCAGTCCCCCTTCCCGTCGTCCCTCAGTGGCTTAATGTGCTAAACAACTGCGTAGCAAAAGGACAAAGGAATTGAACTTGGCTAAAATTTAAGCACTGCTCCATTGACAGCAGGCACCTGCAGCTGTCCAGAAACACGCACTTCGCTCCAGCTGGGCATGACACAACATTTATCTGGGCCATATCCCCGTGCTTATTATGCTTCAGTCTATCAATTAATCAATCTAAATGCGACAGGATCGTGCATGGCGTCGTCATTCTTGACAATAACTCCGCAACGAGAGTTCATTTGCACCAATTACTTGTCTGCTTACAAAACTACTTACGGGTAATGTATTACCAAGAAAAGCAGATCTCTCCGGTGTGCTCAAAATTAAGCCTAGACAGTTAGAGGCCAAGCTCCATCAGTTTTCATCCCAAACCGAGAAATTTTCTTCAGAACGCAGAGTTGCAAATGAGAAACCTCCCAGGAATGTAGGAAACCTCGCCCAAAGTTTGGACCTAACATAAGTTAAGCTTAAGCTGAGGCTGTAGCATTGTCCGAGAGATTCCTTTGCAATATTCCTTACCACTTACAGTCTTCTGCCTACAGACCTATCGACTATCAATAAATCAATTTAATTGAGCTTATACTGAGGCTAGAGCAACGTTATAGGCGTTGATGCTGGTTCTTCCTTTGGATGAGTTGGTTCTTCCTTTGGATTAGTTGGTTTTACCTGTGGATTAGATTGTATATATTTGGTGGTAAATATTACTTAAATAAACTGGCTCCTCATTTGGATGAACTTGTTCGTCGTTTGAATGCATTAGATCTTTATTGGTTTAACTGGTTCGTCGTTTGGATAATTGGCCTCATTTCTGCTTGTCGCCGAGAGATGTCTTACCAACAAACCAGAATTGTAAGTAGGGAACCGCAGGGAAAGCAGGTGAATTGCAGCATCAGCTGCAGCCAGAGGATAGACCGCATTACACAAGGCTTTGCGACTTGAGCATCTGGCAGCTAAGAGGCCAGGAGCGGTGAGCATAGAAAGTTGGTGGTGCTAAGCTTGTTGGCGGCAAGTGCAACATGGCCAAAGGCAGGAGATTGAACGGATTGCGCTCATCTCTTTTGGCTCATAACTAATTACCAGCGACGTCGAAAAAACTTTAAATTGAGTTGCGTGTGATAGAGGCAAAGTTTTGCGGCAGCTTCTGCGCTGCCAGCTGGATACGTGCCACAATAAATGAACTTTGTCAAATTATGCGCTTCGAGTATACACATATCGACAAGGACGGGGACTGAAAGGGGAACGAAATCAAAGGTACCCTAGAGGCGAATACAGGTGCGATTGGAATGCTCGTAGAATGTTTATTCTGGCGTGTACAATTGGAGCTGAGCCTAGAAGAGTGCGCACAGCAGACAGGTGAGCTGGGCGATTATCAGCAGCTGGGTTTTGTTATCCTGGAAGGGCAGCGTGGCCGAGGATTCGCCGGTGGGGACGCAACGGTCGTTGTCCAGCACCTTGTAGTAGTCGCGGCAGATGCATTCGCCCTTGTAGCACATCATCTTGGACTTGTCGCTCTCGTGGCCGTGAAAGGCGTTGCGATAGACGCAGTCCTCGTTGACGCGACAGTACTGTGCGTATTTGACGACGGGCTCGCAGCTGATGTTGATGTTATCCTTGGGATTCTTGTGCAGGACGGCGTAGTAGTCGTTGCTGCAGGCGCAGCCGGCGGATCCGCAGTAGGAGCCCTGTCCCAGATAGATCTGGCACTGGGCATTCGAATGGCACTGCTGGGCGTAGGCGGAGCCCCGAATGCAGCGGGTCCTGTCCTCGTTGTACACATCGTTGGGCCTGCAGGCGCAGTCCTTGACCAGGGGCAGGCAGATGGCGTCGTGTGGCGCGCAATCCGTGTCCTCGTGGCAGGTGTAATCTGTGAAAATAGGCAATAGCGTTTAAGGACCAGGGCTGCGACTCTCTCAGACTCACTCAGCACTGCCAGGCAGCGTCCGTTATGCGGCTCAAAGCCTTTCCGGCACAGACACTTGCCATCCGGCTTGCGACACTCCGCAGATCGGTCCGCCCTCAGGCACTGGGCGTCCACGTCGCAGTTGTCGCTGAGGATCAGCGAGAGCGGCAGACAGCTGCGCCTGTCCTTGGTGGGTATGTGATCCTCGATGCAGAAGCACTGGTTCGTCCGCTTGTTGCACTCCGTGAAGTACTGCGGACAGATGTTGTCCTTGCGGCAGGGTCCTCCGATGATGTTGCTGATCTTGTCGTCCACTGGAATGCAGGTTTGGAAGTTGTTGGTGAAGGGGACGCGGCAGCGGCAGGTGCGGTTCTCGCAGTGGCTCCACTCGTACTTGGAGCAGTGGGTCGCTGTGCGGCAGTTCAGCTCGAGCAGCTCGTTGGCCAGCAGCGATTGGGTTAGCCAAAATAGCCAAATTATCGCAATTATCTTCAAACGCATGATCGGGCCGTGGAAAAAACGCGCAATGAATGATGGCGCGAACAACCGTTAGAATTGCCGCAGCACGATCGATGAATCGATCGAGTAATCGGCGGCACGCCGTTATCGATTGCGAAAAGTATAAAACACATAATACTACAGTATTAAATGATACTACAAAATTCGGTATTTTTTATGCGGCCTGATCAGTATCACTTGGTATTGTGGTCACGATGGCTGAATTCGCTTTTTTCCCGTCAAATCTGGCTGTTTTTAAAGATCATTTGATAGAAAATTGTAATACTGCGGAAAACGGCACAAAAATAGAGTGTAAATGCTTATGCGCATAAAAATAAATTCATTTTCAGAAACATTTTTCAATTCAAGCTTGTATATTTAAAAAATTCAAACTGTGTTCAATATTTGTTGGCTTTTTTCTATTTTAATTTACAGAATACGAACATACAGTTATCTAGTTACTACATGGAGTACAATTTTGAAATCAAACACTCAAGGTTAAAAAATTGTCTGTTTTAAAACGAAACGGTGAACGGCGCGCTTGAAGCATAATTCAAATTACGCGCCAAACTCGATAGCAACCAGCTGATTGCGCGCACAGAGTCGCACGCGTGCTTGCTATCGTTGCTCCGATAGGCCAAAGAAGCCGCACCGAATTATTAAAACAACTATCGGTCATCCCCAATTTTTTTCAAGCTAAAAATGGCGATGTGAGTGCGTGATATTTTCATTTTTTAGCTCGATTTTGAGTTTGTTGTCATAATTCGGACGGCGTCAGACGAATTACATAAAACTGCCGCCCATGTGGCACTGAAAACAAGTGAGCGAGCTATCGAGCATTGTTCACTTCACAAATAATTTCAATCGACGCGCGCCGCAGCATATCCAAGGCGACAAATTCGCAAAAAAAATCGAAAAAATCTCAAAAGTCTCAAACGCTGCGATGTGGGGCCAATGGCCCAACGGAGTCCCAATGGGCGTGCAGCCGCCGCAACCGACGGCGCCGCCCCCGCTGCCCGACGCGCCGCCACCGCCGCCGCCAGAGAACAGCGGCACGTCCATAGCTGCCACAACAGCCGCTGTGGCAAGCGCGGCTGTGGCAAGCGCCTATCTGAGCGTGGGCGCCACACCGCAGACCAACAGCAATCCGTACAATCAGTACACGGCCGAGCAGTACGCGGCCATGACCCCCGAGCAGCAGTTCGCGCTGCAGCAGCACTGGCAGCAGTGGCAGACCTACCAGCAGGAGTACGCCAAGTGGCACGAACAGTACGGGGAGCAGGTAAGCGGCAGGGTTGCAAGCAGACGCAGTTGAATGTATTCTTAACTCAACTAATTGCAGTACAAGCGGGAGATGGCTGCAGCGGCCGCGGTCGGCGCTGTTGTCACGCCCACCATGCCACAAGTGGCTGCCACGCAGCCGCACTCGCAGGCGTATTACACAATGCCGCAGCAGCAGCCATCGCTGCCGCAGACCACCACGCAGCTGCCCGGCAAAATCATGGCACAGCCGCAGATGTACGCGCAGCCGGCTCCAGACTATCAGACGCAGCAGCCGCCACCGCCGCCGCCTTCACAGCAGCCCCCGCAGCAGCAGCAGCAGCAACAGCAGCAGCAGCAGCAGCAGTTGGCTAATCAGTGGCAGCAGCCGTCGGGCAGATTCAATCAGCAACAGGCTGGCAATTGCAATTCCACGGACTGGCCAAGAGGCAGTGCGGCCAATCAGGATAATGAAGCCGACGAGCGTGCAACACAGCAGCAACAGCAGCAGCAGCATCAGCAGCAGTATGGCGCAGCTCGCAACAATCGCTGGCAGAGCAACGACAAGGGCCACAATCAGAGCAACAACGGCGGCAACCGTCGCAACTGGCCAAACAACAACAACAACAACAATAATAATCAAAATCAGAATCAGAATCGCAACGCGTTCAAGTACGGATCCGATAATGGCAATGCCAATGTGGGCAACTTTGGCAATAGTTGCAGTGACAACAATCGTCGCAGCAACTACGGCAACTGGGAGCAGCAGCGTCAGCATCAGCATCAGTTCAATAGCAACAACAATTGCAACGACAATGGCTATAATCGCGGGCAGCAGCAGCAGCAGCAGCGTGCGCCAGAGTTGGACGAGGCGAGCTTTGATAATCTGTTCAAGCAGTGGGAGAAACAGTTTGAGGACTGGAAGCGCGCCAATGTGAATCATCCGGATCACGAGGAGTATCGGCGCTACGAGGAGGAGTTCGAAAAGCAGCGACGCCGCATTGCCGAGCGTCGTGAGCAGATGCGACGCAGGCGTCACGGGCAGCAGCAGCAGCAGCAGCATCATCATCATCAGCAGCAGCAGCGAGCTGGCAATAATTATGATCGCGATAATAATGCTTATGCTCGCAATATGTGCGATTCGCCTGGCGAGCGTGAAGATGCAGAGCAGCCCAAGTTGCAACAGCAGCAGCAGCAGCAGCAACAGCCCAAGTTGCAACAACAGCCGCCGCAGCCAGAGCCAGCAACAAAAGTTGCCGCAAAGCCGGCGGAGCTAGCGAAGCAGCTGAACACCTCCACGCCGAACTCGGCGACCAAGAAAAGCCGCTTTGAGCCGCTGGTGCCCACAGTTGTGGACGTGGGCGCCAACGTTGGCAGCAAGCGCAAGGCCGATGACAGCCAGATTGCTTCGGCGGCGGCTGCGCAGCCGAGCTGTGGCAAGCTGACGAAGCAGGGCAACATTTTGGTTATATCGCTGGACGACGATGACGATGAGGTTGAGAATGAGAATGGGAATGAAGCGCCGCCAGCAGGAGAAGTGGCGAATATCTTCAAGAAATCGGATGGCATACCTGGCCTGGATCTGGTGGCCGATGCCAGCGCTTCAGCGGCAGCGGCAGATGCCACAGATGGTGGCAAGAAGATACCATCGTTGTTCGATCTGGTCGTCAGCAAACCCAACGCAGCGTCGCCCAAGCCAAAGGCAGAGCCCGAAGGCGTGGCGCCGCTGCTCGATAATGTCAGCAACGCGCTGAAGGATCCCGAGTTTATGAACAACTTGTCGCAGGCGCTGGCACAGGCGCATAGCCGTAAACAAGAAGAGCCGCCGGCAAGTGGCAAGCAACCGGACAGCAATGAGAAGCAGCCCATGTCCTTTGCCGAATGGCAGCGCCAAAAGCCGCAGGATGCGGCAGCCGATGAGCCGGCCAACAACTTTGGCCGCTTTGGGGCACAGCAGGCATTCGGGGGGCAGCGTGGCGCCCCCGGTTCGCAGATGATGGGACCCAACTTTATGGACTTCAATGAGGGCAGCTTTGGGCGACATGGGCAAGGACCGAGACCATATGGTCGCAACTTTAATTCCGCCGGACCCGGCCCTGGGCCCAACTTCCGCGGCCACGGCTCTGCGCCATTTCGTGGCAACTTTGGCGGCCCAAACGGTTCGGGACCGGGCCAGCACTTCGGCGGTCCTGGTCCTGGACCTGGGCCATTTGGTCCTCCGGGCAGATTCAATGCGCCATTCGACCGTAACTTTGGCCCGGGCGGGCCCAATGTCAATTTCAATGGACCCAACAGCAACAACAATCCGTTCAGACGCAACGCTGGACCCGCTGCGCCCAACTTTGATGGGCCGGGCTTTGGGGCACGTGGCAAGGGCAACGCTCGCAACAACAGTTTTGGCAACGCTGATGGGTATGTGTAAAAAGCCTAGCTTACTTTTTTTCTTACCTATATTGCTCTCGCGCCCTCTCGCTCTGTTTGAAGCTGTCCCTATTGCTGTCTCTCTTCCCTTAATATCGTCTCTCTCTCTCTATCTATCTCTCTCCATGTGTATCCAAAAGTATCCCTGACTCAAAAACAGAATCGGAATCAGATCCCACAAAACCTCTAAAGAAATGAAGAAATTAAATATATAGTGGTATAAAAATATCTTATTGGAATTATATATTATATGCCTTCCAGCTTTATGTTAACGGGGGAAATCAAATAGTATTGATTATATTAATATTGATTGTAAACGGCGCTCTTTTGACTCCCTTTAAAGTCCAGTAATATATTATATATATGTATTATTCACAAAATGGGCCCCAATAAGTGTCGCACCTTTTTAAAGCCATGAAGTGCTGAAATTGTTAAGCACAGACCTAAACCCGTAATTAATTAATAATATAACTTTTGGTATGAAATATGTTGGCATAGTATTAGTTCGTCAAGCCTTAAAAATAATTAGGATCAATTAAGATTGTAAATGGAACAAACAAACTGGATTTTTAAGTCGCTAAATATTCTCAAAATCAAACGTAAATTTATCCAACGCACTTTATATCGATTCATGGCTATATACAGTCTGAATATAAGAAAAAAACAGATTGCAAAGCTAGCATTACGTATACTGTCTTTGTAAAGGCAGTATGGAAGGGAAATGACCAAGAAGCTAATTGTAAGGTACAAAATCTCCTGAATAAATCGGTTGCTATCTGGAAACAATCAACATTTTATTTTTATTTTCTGCTCTGGTTATTCGCGGATTTCTTCTTAGTATTAATATAGAATAGTACCTTAAAATAAATTTATATTAATATTACTTAACGAGTGGTGCCTACGTCGTGGCTCGTGGCTCTTTATACCCTGTGCCCATTTGAAAAATGGGAAAAACAGGGTTAATAACTTTGTGCGAATGTATGTAACAGGCAGAAGGAGGCGTGGCAGACCCCACAAACTATATATATTCTTGATCAGGGAGACGAGCTGAGTCGATTTAGCCCTGTCTGTCTGTCTGTCCGTCTGAGTGTTTGTATGAACGCGTCGATTTCGGAAACTATAAGAGCTAGAGCTGTCATTTTTGGTGTGTTTGGTAGATGCCACGTTGATGCCACGCCCCCTTCACGCCCAAAAATCAATAAAACTCACATAACCTCGAATTTTTAACACAAAAAGTTCAATAATAAGCGTAATATTGAACATAGAAGGTTGTTTTTCAGAATATAAGCTCTATTGTATTATATTTAACTATTCTGAAAAGCGCATTAATATCGGTTAATAAACAAAGGAGATATAAGCTACGCAATTGCCAGCGCAGCCAGCAGCGCAGCAGCAGCAGCAGCACCGTAATAAGGGAAGAAGAAGTACTGCTGATACGATTAGTGTGACAGATTTATAAAATTGTATATAAAATAAAAGGCACAGGGTATTCTACAGTCGGGCCCGTCCGACTGATCTGTCCCGTCCGACTGATCTGCCCTGTCCAAATTTTTTATATTTGCAATTGTTTTTCCTTATGGGATAAGCAGCTCGAATATGTGAACTATTAAGAACTATTGTGTGTATTTTTTCGCATTCCACACATTTGTTGCCTATGTCGCGACATTTGTTGTTGGGTTGTCGAAAAACATGTTTTAAGAGAAATTAATTGTTTTTTCATTTGGATCAGAATTTTCGGCACATTTTCTGATATTCACCCAATTTTGTTCAGTACTTTAAATATTCAAAATATTGGTATTTTTATATTTTTGTATTGGTGCGTGCTCTGCCCATATCCAGCGTTTGGGCACCGCTATATTAAATTAATATTAATATTAACATAGAATATTGTAAATTTATATTAATGTTAATAGCGGTAAGTTCATAAAGCTATTCAAATGAGATATTTCACTCTAAATTGTTTTTGATAGAAAGAAACTAGAAACGCTCATTTATTAATATCATATCATCAAATACCTCCAACATAAAGTGGGATCAGATCCAACGCCTATTGAAACAAATTTGGTACGAACTCTAACGGATTTGAAAAACGTTGGGAAAAAAGCTAAATCAAACGCATTGAACTACATTTTTAAAAATTGAACTAGAAATTATTTAATATATCAAATTGATTTTACTAGCTGCGACACTTATTAGGGTCCCTCCCATATGTCAACTGTCAAGGTTTTAATTGGGTTTAAGTCTTGTAGTTACCCCATTTTATTCTAAATAAGTGCTGAAATTTCTTGACATATTTTACACACTACTTTTTTTTGTTTCTATATATGTTTAAATAATTTAAGCAGTATATGTATATGTATATAAGAATTGAATTGAGAGAACTTTTGCATTAAACTCGTCGTCTATACTCAACCTGACCCTAACAAAAATTAAACCTGCGCAGGCATTTTGTTTGATCTCGTCGTTAATGCTGGAATTTCGATTCCATTCCCGTTTTCTTTTCTTCTCTTCTATTTTATGCACTCAAAAATATAAAAATAAATACTACAAACAACAAATGAAAATCAAACTTAAAATTTAAAATTAAATTTTAAATTGCATTTACTTGTATATATATAAAACTTGGTAAACTTGTCACTGTCCGGGGCAGCCGACGCAACTTTCCGCCGGGGGCTGGCTCAAAGGGTAGACCACCCAAGTCAAAGTCTTAAAGCAGACGGCATTGATGGTCCATTTCAGAATTCATGCGAGCAGAAGCCGGGTGTTTAGGCTTTTACTCCCCGCATGAAGCTAAATATAACGAACCTTAATTTAAGAGAATTAACTGGGCTCAACTCATTAGATGTTGAGGCTATGAGTTGGCTTCATATTTCAAAATTTGAAGAACATTTATCACTAAATAAATCGAACCTAGTCTTTAAGCACTTGACATTACGTATAAGTCTAATTGAAGTTTTTACTATATTTGAAACGAACACTTGGCATTCTCCAAGTGCATTCGTTGTAGAGGTGGAGAACTATTTATAGTTGAGCACTATCGAGTTGCCATCGATGGCATCCCTGCACTATCGATATTTTTCGATAGTTTTCTATGACGCCCCTGTATTTCCAATTTTTCTATGGGTACGGAGTATAAAAATAAATCACAATGTTAGGTGCAGGGTATTCTACAATCTGGCCCGTTTTTTGTTTAATTTAAAAAAACTTATGATTGTGCAAATTAAACATGCCAAAACCTATCGATAGCCATAGTTGGTTTGGCTAAAAATATCATCAACTATCGATTGTACCGTCTATCGGTAGTTCTCCACCTTTAATTCGTTATAGTTTAAGCTATTTGACTCTGCAAGTTTATTATGTTATAGTTTTAGCGAAAATAAAGTATGAACAATACCATATGTAGACGACAACATTATATCAAACTGAATAAAACGATTTTTAAATGTGTAATGGCTTGAACGCATTTCGGAAAAACCTTTAACATATTTTCTTCGTGAAATACATATTTAATAATCGGGCTGTAAACCCGGAACATCAAACTACGTGAAATGGATGTAGTGGGGATTTCAGGAATTAACATTTTTGATAAAATAAAATTATTATTTAGCTTATTATCTACGTTAATTCCTTTTTTGAGTAGCTTGTAGGAATCATTATTATCTACCAATTCTGTACATTTTATCAAAATCGGTCCATAATTAAGATAGATACCAAAGTTTTGCTTTACACGTGTAAATAGCGTGCGAGAGAGGGATGGCTACACCAAGTACTTTGCTAGGAACCATATGCGTATGTGTGAATATAGCGTGCACGAATACACATACATACATGTTGCGTGTAGTCACACACTTGCACTAGCAACATATTTGTGTGTGTATGTATGTATATCGTATTAACTTACAAATCTGTTAATTTATATATACATACAAACATATGAAAAGAACCATAAATTAATATAATTATATATATATATATATATATACGTATATTTAATGGAAAAAAATTAAATTTATTTAAAAAAATGTAAAAAGTGGGGTATTTTACAGTCGGGTGCGTCCGACTAATCTGCGCCGCCCATTCTGGTTAGACCCTTTACTTTAAAAAAGTAAAAAGGGTTTATTAGTTTAGTGCAAAGAGTGCCCAGAAGGAGGCGTGGCAGACCCCACAAAGTATATATATTCTTGATCAGGACGACAAGTCGAGTCGATTTAGCCATGTCCGTCTGCCCGTCTGTCTGTCTGTCCGTCTGTATGAACACCTAGATCTCAGCAACTATAAGAGCTAGAGACACCATATTCGGGATTCAGGTTCCCCTATTCAGTAAGCAGCACGAGTTTGTTTTAGATTTTGGATACCTCCCTCCCTTCCCCCGCAAACCGCAAAAAGCTGCTATAGCAACAGTTTTAAAGCTATTGATTTGTAATTTGGTATTTAACTAGTTTATGACATTCTTTATCGACGCTGTGAATTTTGTTTCGATCGGATAAGAAACAGCGAATATATGCCACAGACAACTCGCCGCACTTGGCAGAGGGGGGGTGGTGTGCCTTGCATACGCGGGTAGCTTAGTGTGAGTGCGTCTGATTGTGTTTGTATGTACATATACTCAAAGTAAAGGGTCTCCTACGGTCGGTTACGTCCGACTGTAGCCTCCGTCCCACTGATTTTTATTTATATTTAATTGATATGGCTCTGTTCAGTAGCTATAAAAAGCTATTAGCTTGACTATATACTACAGTTTTATGTGGTCGAGTTCAAATTGTTTGAACTAAAAATTTGAGTACTTCTCTGCATTCAAGAACTGTATGATAAGTTCCCAGCCTCCCGCCCTACGCCCTATATATATATATATATATATATGTAGACTGCATAACTTTTGGTACAGTCAGTCCGTTTAACTGTATATTATGTCCTATAAATGACGAGATATATATATGATGTGGATGTGGATGATATGGATTTGATATCCAGCTAAATATACACTATAAGTTATGCCCGACTCACTCGGCAAACCCCCGACCTCCCCAGACCCTCACAGTGCCCAACCCCTTACACTCTCTATGTCCGTGTCAATGTATGATTGCTGACCCCTGCAACCGATAGCAATAAATGTACAAGTTCAAGTGTTGTTTCGAAGTAAATTCTGAAATCGAGTCGACACGACTAGCAAACAAATATGCATTGCACCAAAATGTTACCACAATTGATACGAATATGAAACTCGCCACTCGCGTCACGCTACGTTGCAGCGCGGAACCCACAGGAACAGGCACAGGCCCAGGAAATCCCAATTCTGACCATGAATCCGTCTACCGCCCCATGCAAGTGTTTGACTATCAGAGCAACAGCTGCAACTCCGCTGCCAAGGTCATTGACTACGGACACAAGTCTGCCGATGTTGGACCAGGAATCGAACAAGCTGCAGCTGCACCAGCTATCGGAACTGGAACTGGAACTGGAACTGGAGCTGGAGCTGGAGACGGAACTGAAGCTGGATCTGAAATCGAGTTTAGACCTATGAATACCTTTGACTACGGACATGCCTCGCACAATGCTGCGGCGGGCAACGCGGCTGCCATCAATCGTCCCAACATCCTTCGCAAGAAAAACAAGCGTAGAAATCGCAATCGTCGTGCAGGACCGCAGCAGCAGCAGCAGCAGCAGCAGCAGCAGCAGCAGCAGCAACATCAGCAGCAGCAGCAGCTGCAGCCACACCTAGAACAAGAACAAAAGCCTTTATTAAGCGGCAACGAGGTGAGCATTCGAGTTCCATTTCAAACTCAAGGCTTGGTAATAACTGTTTACTTTTCTCTCATAGGCACAGATCTCAGCTGCTGCCCCACTGCCGGCCTCTGCCCCAGCGCAGGGCATCACCGATGATCTCGAGGATATATCCGATAGCGAAGAGTAAGTGCATTTTAAACACAACTTGGTCCGCATTTCCAACTGATCTGCCCCTTCTATATATTTTTTCTATTTCCATTTGCGCAGCGATCTAAGCGAAGTGCCTCCCTCACCTCCCCGAATCAATAAGCAGCAGCAGCTGGAGCTAATTTCCCGCCAGGCGCCTCCCGCTAATCCGCCCGTTTCGCTTTTCCCTTCCACGGCGGAGGCCAATCAGCACGTACCCGTGGCTACGGATGCACGTCGTCTGCAGTTCAGTGTGCCCACCAATGAGAACCGCAATACCATCAACATTGAGGAGGTGCTGTTGCTGCCGGGTCGTCTGTCGCGTCCCCAGCGCCTCTGCATTATAATTCGTGGTGCCCCGGGCAGCGGCAAGTCGTTTGTGGCGCGTCTCATCAAGGATAAGGAGCTGGAGATGGGGGGCGCTGGACCGCGCATACTTAGCATCGATGATTACTTCATAGTGGAGAACGACTATGAGATCAAGTGTCCGCTGACGGGCAAGAAGGTGAGAGCGTCAGCAGCAAGGCGAAGAATTGAATAATTCAATTGCTCTGTTCCCGCTGTAGATACCCAAGAAGGAGATGCTCTATGAGTACGACCGCGACATGGAGGAGACCTATATGCAATATCTGATTAAATCGTTCAAGAAGACGCTCAGCGACAATCTCTACGACTTTATCATTGTCGATTGCAACAACAACTCGCTGCGCACGCTCAACGAGTTCTATTGCAATGCCAAAGATGCGAATTTTGTGGTAGGTTGACATTTCACAACTTACATTTGAGCTATCCTGTTTTTAGATCATGTACTTTAAAAAGGAACAAAATGTCTGTTAAGTTAGTGCAAATGCAAAGTGAGTGTAACACCCAGATGGAAGCGTGGTAGACCCCACAAAATAAATATATTCTGCACTAGGTCGATCTGTCTGTCTGTTGTCCGTATGAATATATAGATCTCGTCAACTATAAATGCTAGAGACACCATTTTTGGTGGGCAGGTTCTCTTATGCTGTACGCTGATCAAGTTTGTTTTAGATTTTTGATATGTGCACCCATTATCTCGCAAACTATAAATGCTAGAGGCACCATTTTCGGTATTCAGGCTATCCCAAATAAAATTTTGACCCCCACAATAAACCATAGCTGCTATAATTTTAAAGCTTCAGACTTGTAATTGGGCATATACGTTCACTATGGCATTTTTCATCGATGCTGTGAATGACATTACTATCGTCTAAGAAACAGCAAAGATGTGCAACAGACCATTTCGTAGAAGGGGAGGGTCTACTACTGTCGGCTACGTCCGACTGTGGCTTTCCGTTCGACTGATCTGCCCCGTGCTTACTGATTTTCTTTGTTTACCCCGCCAGCCGTACATCGTGGATATGCACTGTGATCTGGAGACGTGCCTCAATCGCAACAGCCATCAGCGCTCGGAGCAGGACATTCGCATCGTGCTGGACAATTGGTGCAACACGCCGTTGCACTACATTAAAGTGGATGTCTCCTCGCTGCTCGAGAATGTGGTTGAGATGGAAGACGTTGAGAATATGGCAACGGTAACTATGCTCTAATGACAACCGACACAGGCGGCGGCAGCTGGAGCCCCTGACCCCCTGATCCCCCCATGCGTGCGAGTGTCTGTGTCTCAGTTGGCTCTTGCCAATTAGCTATTTAGTTGTAGTATCTAGTATCTAGTATATAGTTATATAGTATCTAGCTGCACATATATGCAATGTTATCTGCATAGAATGCAAGCTATTAATCTAAGTTTCTCTATGGCAAACATTGTACACGCCAGCAGCTGCTGCGCTATATGGTATATGTAGCGTGGAATATGCACAGCTACATCATGTACATCTAATGTACATCGTGTACATCACCTAGACGTATGTCGAAAAAGTTCTTTGTACCGCAAACTGTAACATCTCTAAATTGCTCTATGGCAAAGTGTCGAATTATTGATTATGCTGATAATTGATTAAGTAAAGGCAATTTGGCAACGCTGCTCCGGATCAAGTTTGTTCATTTCTTGCGGTTTGTTCATTTCAGGATTATGATAATGCCGACCAGGGCAAGCAGGAAGCGGACGGAGAGCAGCTTGCCGGCGATGGCGAAGACAGCAACAGCGTCGATGCTGCCAATGATGTAAGTTAACTCGTTATGTGTGGCTATTGGAGCTGGGTTCGATCTTTTCGAACGATTCACGTCTAAAAATCGATGCAATCGATTAAATAAAACAACTAAGGACGGTGCTGATTCGTCGGGTGGAAGATTACAGTCGGACGTAACCGACAGTAGCTGACCCTGAATTTCACAAAAAAATTGATTCTCAAAAAGAATCGATTAAATCGAATCGTAATCGAATCGTAATCGAATCGAAGCCCAGCTCTAATGGCTATTTCTTCTGATAGATGGCAAAATACTCTCTCTCTCTCTCTCTATCTGTGTGCCTCTGGTTGCTCTGCTTCTGTGTGCGCCTGCTCTAATGCTTTGCTTAATCTCTTTCATTGTCTAATTACTTAATACGGACCGTGTGTGCATTGTGTGTGTGTGCTTAGTGCGGCTTTCTGAAAAGCAAATGGGAAAACGATACCACCGAGGAGAATCTGGGTAAGCGTTAACTTGGCCTAAACTCGATTCAATGCAATCAGCTACAGCGCTTGCCACACTTACAGCTCGTCTGGACGGCACCAATCGCCTGATGCAGAAGCGCAAGGCCGCCAGCATGGCCGATTATCTGCAAATGGACGACTGGGAACCGATCGCAGCCAGCGGCAACGGCAAGAAGCGCGTAAGTTTGTCTTGTAATTTGATTCTTCTACAACCTATCTAGTACTTCTGAGATAACTGTTGAGAATGTTTGGCAACATTCGGAATAGTACTATCTGACCAGTCGCATTTTCCCCATTAATTATACCATGTACCCATTGCAAAATGAGAAAAACAGGGTTAATAACTTTGTCAGAATGTATGTAACAGGCAGAAGGAGGCGTGGCAGACCCCACAAAGTATATATATATATTCTTGATCAGGAGGACGAGTTGAGTCGACTTAGCACTGTCTGTCCGTCCGTCTGTTTGAACACGTCGTTCTCAGCAACTATAAAAGCTAGAGATGCCGTTTTGGTTATTTTTGAAAGGTGTAGACCATACGCAGATAAAGTTTAGTTCAAATGTTGGATGCCACGCCCTATTTACGTCCTAATCGATACAAATTGAATAAGAGCCGTTATATTGAACATAGTAACGTTGGGACTCGGCATATATACTCCCATCTATTATATTCAACTATCCTGAGAAGCGCATTGAATCAGACTTCGAATCAGACTCATCCACTTCAGTAATTGGCCTAGGTTTCACAAAGAGATCAATTACTAACTGCTGTGACCATTGCAGGTACGCTGGGCGGACATCGAGGAGAAGCGGGCGCAGCAGAAGATGCGCGCCATTGGCTTTGTGGTGGGGCAGACCGATTGGAACCGCATGATGGATCCCAATGCAGGCAATCGGGCGCTGAACAAGACAAAGTACATTGAACGTGTCAACAAGCGCCGGCAAATGTAGTTGATTTAATGTCATTGAATAGACTCACCGACACCGACACCCACACCAACACCCACACCCACACTCACACGCAGACCTGAGCTGATTTGATTCATTCAATTATTCAATCGCTAATTTTTAGATATGGAGTAGAGAATAGTTTTTGTTATGCCACCGCTTGCATGCATCTAATTTGAGGCATTGCAGCTAAATTACACCATTTGAACCATGCATGAATATGCGCTCAATTTCAACAAAACACACAAAACAAGAAATGAATTCAATTGAAATGAATCGAAATTATTAAACTGAATGACTGTACATTATAGTGTATTATTATTTTTATAGATCGTACCATTTTTTGTACGCATTTAAGAGCTGAAATCATACAATGCATTCTATCTGATAGTTCTTTGTTTTGATTCGGATTTACAACTGAAATCCGACGCATTGCGATGCTCGCATTCTTGAAACATTCTTAATTTTTCATAAAATACTCGATATGTGTAATGTAAATGTTATTGTACCATAGACCTTTGTCAAATCAATTGTAAATTAGCTGAAATAAATATTCAATTAAATGAAAATCAACAAATATTCAAAACGTTCTTTTCTCGCAGCTTGATATGATATAATTTGCCTCGTGAGTGGAGCGTATTAAATAAATAAAACCACAAGGTAAGGAGTCTTTGAATGTTTCAAATTGAACGCAATACGAATGATATATAAAAAGATTTGTACGAATTACATGGAAGTAAAGTGGGGGGGAATACCAAAAGTACTAGAGTTGAACGTTAAGTTGAAAGTGAAATCTAAGAAAAAGTCTTTATAGTTGTGGATATTTTCTTTAGAAATCTCAGTATCCTCAAAGCCGAAATTCTATTGGAAGCGCCATAAAAACAAATTGTAAATTGTTCTATGATAAAAATAAGGACTACATTAGAGCTGGGTTCGATCTTAAATTTTCAAGAATCAATCTTTTCGATGGATTTTAATTTAATTATCGATTTAATCGATTAACCGAAATAAATCCGGTATTTTTTAATGTGCAAGTTGTCTTGGGGGGAAAAACCTAAAAATTTATGAATATCAAATTAAATTTATATTGCTTGAAAAACAAACAAAAACTAGTAAGGATGGAGTAGGTCAGTAGATCAGTCGGGTTGGAGACACTGTACTTTTTGCTACCTATTATACCCTAAGCGTACAACGGCTGTACATATTTTGTTCATTGAATTTCAAGGCTCAAAAAATCCATTTCGTCCCAAAATGAATTTGTCTAAAAACGCACGAATAATTTTTTTTTGGTAGTTCAAATCACGTTTCCAAATATTTGAAATATTGTTGCTGATGAAACTAAAGTAACTTGAACACCGTAGAAAGCGATGTAAAGTGAATATTATTGACAGATATCAAAGCTTTCTAAAACTGCTAAAATCGCTGTTCTAAGTCAATATTGACGAAACAACTGTGCACAGTTAATAAACCTAGCACGGGTTTCTCTGAGTGTAGCCGCTATACCCTGTAAAATGAGTGCAATTCGGTTGAAGCAGTCGATTAGCCAGTGTTGTGTCAGAGTGAAAGCACTCTGAGGTTTCACTTGAGGTTGAGAATTTGCAGAATTCTGTGCAACAACCTGCAGCTACAATAACAGCAGCAGCAACAGCAGCAGCAACAGCAGCAGCAACAGCAGCAGCAGAAACTGTCATGGCGTGCGCATGAGTGCAGAAATGGAGAAATGGAGTGCCGAAGAGGAAGAGGAAGTGGAAGTGGAACTCTCGTAGTCGGACTCTCGCCTGAGGACGATGGTGTGTGTGGGCCGAAGCTGTTGCCGTCGACACGAGCCAAAAGTGTCGTTGGTGTTGGCCGTGTTGCTGTTGGTGTTGGTGTTGGTGTTGGTGTTAGTGCTGCTGCTTGTTCAGTTCAGTTCATTTCGGTTTCAGTTTAGTTTCAGTTTCAGTTTCAGTGTTGCGGTTCAGTTTCAGTCGAGCTACGTAACTCGAACGCAACGGACGTCCGTGCCGCGCAGCGACAACAATAGGAAAATAGTACTGCTACAACAACAACAGCTGCAACAACAGTAACAACAACAACAACAACAACAATTGCAACAAGAACAACGGCAACATATTGCAAAGTCAAGTGTAAAATACGCCAAACGCGAGCCAAAAGTCAGCTGCAATTATATTTTTCGCTGTTTGTTTTTGTTTTTGTTTTGTGTGTTGTGTGTTGCTTGTTGGTTGGTGTTCACTGCCAACAGAAGACGTTGAAGTTACGTCAAAAGGAGTCAGGCAACAATAACAATACCAAAAGCAACAGCAGCAACAACGCGTCGCGCCAAGCCCCAGCCAACGTTGCCTTTGCACTGTGGGCAAAATGCCTATAATCTTGGCATTAATTTTAACAATACAGCTAGATTTTGCAACACGCCTTCCTCCCGCCCTTGTATCAACAAATATCAATTTTTTTCGTTTTTAAAATACCAAATTGGCTTTAATTTAATAATAATAATTTTTAATTTATAAATATGTATCATAAAATCAAATAAATAAATAAAACCAAACCGATTGATAAATATTAAAAACATTTATCTCATGTTACCCAAAGTCAAAAAAGATGTCAAAAAAGATGTCTATGCATATCTACTTCCTTTACAGCTTCTTGTTGGCGGTATTAAGCTAAATGACAAAACTTGCATGCAACAGCAACATTGCTTTACCTTAAATAGAGCAAAAATTAGCTCAACATGTGGATATTATTTGATTAAGAATATATATCTATATCGACAACTTGTACCATTAACCTCTCTTAAACCTTGCTATGCCCGAAAGTTATAACTTACTGAACACGGAAATACATTCAAAATTAAAACATTTACGATAAACAATCTGTGTTAATAATTTATTGTGCTTTGTTTACAAATATAAATTTATAAATGTATCGAAATGTAAATCTATCGACATTTATAAATTATGAAATACCCAAAAATAGCAACAAAAAACGCAAAAAAAAATATCGGTTACGAATTAATGTGAAAATGCCAAAATTATTGACTTTTGGCCCATTGTGCATTGGCGCGTTGTTGCTAACCGTGTTGTTGCTGCCACCTACATTCCCTGTGCTTGTTATTGTTATTGTTATTATTGTTACTGTTATTGTTATTGTTATACTGGCATTGTTTTGTTGTTATTTCGTTTTGCTTAATTTGTGCTCTTTGGTTCTGTGCCTTTCGCTGAGAGTTTTGTCCTTTTTTCAGCCGGCATCGCGGCTCGTGCACGAAGGCTTATATAAAGTGTACTATGGAAGCATGTCTTCCACATCCAGCTCCGTGCTAACGCTGTCATCGTTCAATTTATTGTTTTTCACCCAAGGTAAGTTAAGCTGCGACATGTTAAGCGTACCGTACGCATTGCTTTATATAATCGCCCAACGTCATCCTTGACATCGATCAAATATGCCTCAACGCAAATGTACACAATTGTTGCTCATCCGTACTGTTGTACCTGTGCCTGAGGTCCTTAGGCGTACACTGGGGCATCATAGGTATTTGCATATTTGAGCATGTTTACTCCATATGCCTTTCGGTTGTATAATTAATGTTTGCCTCTTAAGTTCTGGCCAAGAACCTGCAATTGCTGTTGTCTCTGCTCAGCCGGAGGCGCTTCATTTGGCCAAGTCCTTGGCATTCCCGCATAGCCAAGGCCGAGAGGAATTCCCTTTGTCTTCAGTTAGCCTTTGTTATGCTGCCTCTCCTTGAAATTCCCTTAGAAATTTGTCTGGCCAAACTCAAAGTCAGTGTTGGCAAATGCCAATAAAAAACGTAGCAGCTTTGTTTGAAGATTCTAGTTTCTTTTTTGATTCTCTACGCCTCAAACTGTGCCAAACTTTTCACAGAATTTCTTTTAATATATGTAATTTATCTATTTTAAGTTGACACATTTAATTCAGCAAAAAGTTTGTCCAAAATTTCTGTGGCCACCAGATGCAAGTTGAATTTATTTGATTTCTTTGTGCTGTAAACAATTTTACGGAACTGCTGTATTGTCGTAATAAGAATAAGTTTTTGAAGCGGGAAACTTTTCTTTGTTTTCGTTTTTTCTTCATATAATTTTAAGTAAATATCTGAACCTATTTTAATAACAAACAGCATTTAAGCTGAGCTGGTTCAAAATTAGAATGCTGAATTGGTTTTAACAGAATTCTGCAAAATATCTGAAATTGATGAGCTAGTTCGTAGAATACTGTTTATTTTGAGCCTCAGAAAATACCAAACAAAAAACCCGATTTCATCTGAACTGGTTCCGAACCGGCATCCCGAATATACTTTATTTAAAATAAAAATAGGGCCCTATCAAAATATTTCATCCCGAGTCCGGTTCGAACTATAGTTTGGAGATTGGTTCAGAAACTTACAGTTTACTTTCAGCTCAATCAAAATCATCATCAAAACGAAAGCAAAGAGATGATGAACAATAAATTTCCGAACTATAACTACGAATATCAGGATTTCAAAACATATTTCATCTGAACCGCTTTGGAATGCAAATGCCGAATGTATTTTACTTTAAGCGAAGCCTCAAACCGAATAAGGTCATTTTGAACACGAACCTGGTTTAAAGCATATTTTTGGACGGATTGATTCCCAGTTATCTAAGCTAAAACCATTTAAAAAAGTGAATCCGATTTGGGGTTCGCGATGGAATTTCGTAAGCTTGCGTCCTTAATCTATTCTGCTATTAATGTTTGCATATCAGGGAATATTTATCAAATTTGGCAATCGTAGCTCTCTATTGATTTTTGTTAAATACTAAAAAATTGCTGCGTGAAGTTCAGTTGCTTTGGGGTTTCTCATTCTGCCATGGTCCAAAACGTGGACTTTAGTACTTAGTGTAGCTTACGAGTATTTTCGGACAATTTCAACTGTTTTAGCATTTAATTTGGTGACTGGCATTAACATCGATTTAACGACATTGGCACAGCGATTTGAGGATGTTGCTGTTGTTGTTTTTGCTATTGTATAATAAATCTCTGTTGACTAGTCCAAGCCATTTCTAAATCTAGGCCCCATTTCCGCCCACTGCTGGGCGTATCGGCTTCCGCTAGACCAAACCAACTCGATTTGCATGCAAATTGCGTATAAATCCTTGAGTCGTTTGCCTGTTCAGCTCCTCAGGTTCTTAGGTTCTCAGGTCCTTTGCGTAGTCCTCATCGTTACTTTTGGGCAATGCACCGAGTCACGAATCGCGTGCCAAGCAGGGCGTATCATCACAACAACTGACTTGCCGTTACTCTGCAATTGCCGTTCGCTTTGCCCCTTATTGCTATTATGCTTTTCTCAGTGTACGTATACCAAATTGTACGAGTACTCGGTACATCTGCTACCGGTCATCTAATGACTGAGCCAAAGCGTTTGCTTTTCATTAAAAACATCCTTTGGCCAGCGCAAGGATAATAAAACAACATGGCTCAAATGCAATTCCTGCCAGCTCTTTTTTTTATACATATGTAGTTTAAGGTTGGGATTGTCTCTGTTCACTTTTAACACTCGAATTCACTTTATTTAAATGCAATGGACCAGACCAACTTTTTGCTTTATTTGGTATAAAATATATTTATACTTGCTGTATGGACGCTTTAATAATACAGGGTATATTACTTCTGTAGCAGAATTTATTGGTATTGTGGAAGTAGTGCAAGTACGCCTTAAGGACGGATTGGGATATTCTCTTAAAGAAGACTTAAAGACATATACTCTGAATAAAGGCTAAAGCCCTCGTTTGAACTACAAGACTTTTTCAATGAAAAACTGAGAGACTTCTTTAGGGGAAAATTAAAGGAATTTAAAAAAAACAAGACCGAAAACTTATAAAATAGGGAATGAAAAATTTGTTAAACAGAATTGCAAGGCAATTTTTAAATAGTACCAAAAAACTTGCCCAAACAAAGAAGGACAAACTTTTTAAATAAAAACTAAAAGTAGGACTGATAACTCCTAAGAAAACTTCTCTTAGTAATTCGAAAATACTTATTTTTAGCAAGGTAATCGGGAAGACTGATGACATATCCAAGCCGGATTAAGGAAAGAATTGAAGAGAGATTGAAGTAGTCTATAAAATACTCAATTTTGAAAGGAAAAATTTCAAAAATTCTTAAAGTACTATATGATATTTACGGACAGTCGTATTCAAAAAGAACTGAATGTGTAATAAATTATATAATATAATATAATATAATATAATTATATAACCAAAATATCTCCTAGGACATTAGATACTACGATTTATTTAGAAGAACTTAAACACTTTGTTAAAGACGCCTTGAATGTATTTTTTAGTTTGGTCTACTCAAAACATGCTTTTAAAAAATCTCTACAAAAATATTTTTCTGTGAGAAAAAGGCGTTAGAATTGACTGTTTGAAACCTTGAAGTGAAAGAGAACTTTATACTCTTTTTTAGAGTAACTAATATTTGACTTGTCGCAGATATTTATTTTTTGCTATCGTTTTGTCGCAATCAAACTCATTTAACCTAAAATGTTTGAGTTATTTATTATGGATGAATTATATATTTGAATACTCTGTGCACAGTCGAAACTTACTCAAGGGGTCTGCTATTTATGTATTTATGCCCCAATATATCTTCTTTTGTGCGCTTAAACAATTGACAGTTATAAAATTGCAGAACATATATTTATTTATAATCAGATACATGATATATGCCACTCGAACACTTTTGCTTTCCATTCATTCAATTGCATATTTCATTTGCATAGATAATTGATGGGCTCCGCCCCATTCATGGGCTTTGTGTGATTTATGCATGCGAATTGTCGTTGTCAAACAGGAGCGTTGAGAACAATGGCCAGTCAAGAAGGCGCTAGTCGAGTATGCTTGGTTATTGAGCTGCTTGTGGCTTCGGTGTGGCCCAAGGCTTAACCACAAAAATAAAAAGCCAACCGAAATCCCAGAGGTTCACAGCGAAACGCAAAAAAATGGCAATAAAAGCTGCTTTTATTTGTTTATAAATAATAAAATAAATGAAAGACATTAAAAAATTGTGTATTTTTTGTAAAAGCATGTAAAAATATCACTACAAATTTTAATGTCATGCCGTATTGCTTGCAAAAACAGAGCTGGTTAAGCAGTGAGTAAAGTTGACTTCGACACTGAATAGAGGTACTTTTTTAAATATTATTGTAGAGGCTAGTATTATATTTGGATGATTGTATAATCATCGGTTTTTCAATCGAGAGATTTAATCCTCAAATCACAAAAATGGGTAAATATTTGGTTAATAACTTTATGTGAACAAAACAACAAAATAAATATATTCTTGATCAGGGCGACTAGCTGAATAGATCTGGTCATGTCCTTCCGTCTGTCTATCAAACTATAGGAGCTATTGCTGTCATTTTCGGAATATCGGTAGAATCTTGGTAAAATATCGGTAGAATATCGATAGTTAAATTCTGCCAATTAGGCGCCCATTTGGTAAATAATTACAAATTAATTAAATTGTGAATATTATATTTTGGGCAAAAATATGTATGTTTATTAAAATAATTGAAAAAATTATTGTGAATATATTGTGGGAAAAACTTGTTTTTATATAATTTTGAAAATTTATTTTTAGCACCTAGACATGTCAACATATAAAGTTCTTTTACTCCTCCAAAATACAATTGCCTATTACAGGGTATATCCACAGTGAAAGCTGTTCTATAGCTTGAGGCACATGGCATACGCGGCAGCTGCAGTCACGCTTCGGCTGATGATGATGAAATTGGATGAACCCCCAACTGACATGGGCCAAAGTGATGCCAACTATTGTCAGTTAGCCAAGTTGTTGTTGGATGGCATGGCATCTTGCCATTGCTCTGGTTGCCCTGTCAATGGGTTTTGTGGGCGCTCAGGGTTGAGTGTTGACTAATTTGTTGACGTGTTGGGTACTATTTTTAGTGGCTAAGAGCAGAGCAAAACAAAAGTGCAATTAAAACTCAACTCCCTCGTCTGCTTACAAAATGCCAGCAGCCACGACAATAGTGGTAACAATTTTAGCCAAGCTATTTACGTACTAGCCAAAAGCTCAATGTCGAACGCAAAAGGTTAGGTGTCAACTTACAGGCTTTGTTTATTTCTTACACACACACCAAACACACAAATGGGCGCTAGTCACTTTGATTTTGCATTGATTTTCCATTCGACGGCATTGAAAGGACGCAAGGTTAAGCATGGTTCCATTGTTGTTATTGTTCGCTCAAAGCAAACCACAACAACAATTAAATAAACAAGCGTAGGCAGTGCAAAGTGTCTTGGCTCAAAGATACCCTTTAGAAAGTTCAATACTTTTTGTACTACTCTGCGAGACGTTCGTGCAACAAAATGGTCAGCAATATATATTGACACGTCGACTTTTTAAAATAGGATTTTTTACATATCAATTATAAATTTGTAAACATAATGCAAACAAATTTAAAAAAGATGAAAAACAATTGACATTTGGAATTTTGAGATATGCCAATTCAATGTGAATGGGCTTTAGATACTAATAACTATTAAATTAATGAAAATTTGAAATACATTTTTTTTTAATTTATCAAAAATATCCTTCGTCACTTATTTTTATACCCTGCACCAATAAACTAAATTAAAAAGGTTGCGTTTATTTCAATTTGAACAATCAACTGCAATAACAAATTCTGGATATGAAAATTGGGCAAATTAAAAAATTAAAATTATTAAAATATGAAATTAAATAATTATAAAGTTAAATTGCTGAAAACCAAAAAAATGTGAAATTTTCAATCTGCAGTCCAGTAAATACATGACAATAAATTAAAATATGATAAGAATGCTTTATTTTAAACAAATGAAAACATTCTTTTAGAATTTTGAAATTTTTGGTCGTGCGTTGGACGCTTATGAAATATTGCGCATACGCTCTGTGGTACGGTCGAAACTATTTTGTCAACTAGCAGCGACAGCAAAAACAAGAGCCAAATGTGAATTGATGTTTATCCGGCAACAGCTCAGCATTCGGGTTAACTGACAGTCTGTCTGCTTGTCTCCCTGCCTGTCCAACTGTTGGACTGTGGGGCGAGGATTAGCCCATGTCGTGACCTCGTTGCCGTCAGGGACCTGCAACTGTAACTGGAACTAATTATGAATTTTAATTAATTCTGGCATTTTGTGCTGCTGCCTTTTGCTTGTTTTTGTTGACTGGGCAATTCCAGCATAAACTCTGAGCGCTGAGAACTGTACAGCGCTTAGCAGTTGCTTTTTTATATTGCTTTCGCTGATGCTGTTGCTACTCCTGTTGCTGTTGCTGCTGATGCTGCTGCTGCTGCTGCTGAGTGGGCAGCAACAAAGTTGTTTTCCACTTGGCAACAACTTGGCCAAGTTTTTAAGTCAGGTACCATAGTTTGCCCTTGCCTTCCGCTAAATTGTTTACAGTGTACGTATATATTTTGAAATTGAAAACCAGTTGCAGAACGCAGCAACTGAACGACTACGAGTTATCCTTTTTTGGAATTTAAACTTAAAACTTGCACACAGGTCGTATGCGTAATGTTCAGGAAAACGTTTGTAGCAGACACTCAGAGTTTTTTAGAGGAAGCCCATATACCCTGCTTGAAAGCACGTGCTAGGTATACAATAGCTCTGAAAAGCTGAAAGCACACAAACTTATGCCGCACAATTGAAATGAAATGGGGAAATCAAATTGAATGCAACACAATACAATTGCTTGTCAATTGCTTAACAACTTTGTGACCGCTGGATGCAAGCGAAAGCAGAACTTTTTAAAACCCAGTTGAACTAGAATTATCGGATATATGTTATATAGCATAAAATAAAGCTGCAATTTAATTAAAATAAATTTAACTTGTCTTAATAAACCTTAAATGGCAGCGAAAGGATTAGGAAATGAATTGACAATAAATAATAAAAACAATGAAACTCTTGTTTTCATTTTAAACTGCTTGTATTTAAATGATTATTTGATTAACTTTTTGTTTGCATTGACAGCCATTTGTGGTTTTGAGACACTGTACTTAAAAAAAAAGCGCAAAAGGGTATATTAAGCTAGTGCAAATGAACAACAATTACTATCAGATAAGAAACAGAAATTCTCTGCTCCGTCCTCACTGGTTTATCTACTGTCTCTGGAAATCACAGAATTTACTAATTGGAATATGTACAATGTGAAACAACTTAAATGTTTTATTGAAGACATAGATTTTGCTAATCGGATTTTGGGTAACGATTTAATGGCAGTTTAATTTTGATTTTTGCACATTTTGTTGCGCCAATGTCACGTAACGTCATTTTGGAAATGGCTTTGAGTCCTTACATTGAAAAGAGAATTGAAATTGAAATTTAAGTCTGTCGGTTGGGATGGTAAAGCCATTCAGTCAATCAGTCTATTCGTCAGTCAGTCTGTCTGTCAATCAGTCAGTGTGCCAACATGCTGATAAAGCTGTGCAGAACATTGCAGCAAATAAGCTTGCCCTCAACAGTAATAACAACTTTGATTATGATATGCGCTGGCCCCAAAGCACACAACTGGACAGGCCAAGAGGGCAAAGGGGCTTGGCGCCGGATAAGACAAACCTTGGCACGCTGCATTGGCCAAAAACAAAGAGCTGGCCACACCCACACACACACACAGCGACATACAGACATGTAAGCACTTTTTTTGCCATATGCAGCTGAAAAGTATGCTATATATATGAAACGCATATGTTGGTCTGCTGCTGACGTCACTTAATTGATTTCAGCGGGCGCCCAGTTGCAATTCCAATCCAAATCCAAATCCCAATCCCTCGCTTGTGCCTTTCCGCCTGGCCAATGCCCAGGTTTCAGTTTACAGTTTCAGTTTTAGTTTCAGCCATTAGTCATAGAGCCAGAGCGAGAACAGTTTTGTATCGAATTCAGACTGAACGCCGAGTGTCAAATGTGCTTCAGTTGGCGTGCTGTTAAATTAGGTCGATTTTGCCGTCACTAATGGCACTAACCCAACAGCTTTTTTTTTTGGTCCCAAGCTGAAACATGTATTGTAGAAAAACTGTTGTAATATACACTATATATAAAAGCTGTAGCATGATATTGACAGTCATTGAAGTATTTGGCATTTCTGCACAGAAAGCCGGCTTAAATTCAAAAGAACTCGAAATATTCCAACTGCTAACTTCAATCTTCAACCCAATACTACACCCAAGTTTATTGTTATTATTTGGTTGATATAATCACTAACTTTAAAGCATGCAACAACTGCGGTAGCTTTTTTTTATTTTGATTTAATCATCATTAAATCTTCATTTGTTTTAATTTAACCAAGTTTTGCTTTGTATATTAAATTTTATTTTATTTTATTTTTGATTACCAATTTTCTCTGTCGCTATCTTTTAGTTGGCATTAAATAAAATAATGCATAGCTAAAGACTTGAAACATGCGCTCTTTCTTCTATCACATCATATAGTAAATATTTATAATTTGTATAATTTCTCACCCAAACCTCATTTTAACTTTATTCCTTCACCCAAGCCTAACTTTGTATAGCAATACTAATAATGGCATAATGTTGTTCGTGTTGAGGGAGCTCAATTCACCTTCTGGCTGACGGTGAGCGCCACAAATTGCAGAAACGTGACCAATGATTGGACTATAAAGACAAATATCTGCAAGAGGTGAACGATACCGTTGTGTGACATAATTCTTTCAGCCAATATACTCTAAGTATAGTATATATTTATACTCACAGCAGCTAACGTCTTCATATTTAGCTGGTAAATCCCGCAGACGTCGAACTGTACGGGACTCTGCAAAATCTGCAGGGCAAATTGATTGACTTGTTGGCGTGTGTTCGGGGGATTTATGCCGCTTGTGGCTCCAGCTCTCTGCTGCTGACAGAGGCCTTTCAGCAGAATCTGCAGTTGTTGAGACTGTTGGGTAAATGAGGGACACAATGAAAAGAGGAAATCACACGTGGAGGGCACTAATCGGAATATGAGAAAACTTTAGATGGTGGGTTGAATGATTGATTGAAAAAGAAACATATTTATAGCGGTTAATAAAAAAGATATTTCATATCGGGCGTATTCTTATTAGAGTATCATTGCTTCAAAATTCTTGATAAAAAATTATAAATAGTAAATCATAAACGGGGTAGACGAGAATTACTGAGGGGAATAGCATACATACGATGCTATATCATAGATATCCTTATATTTTATTTAATAATATTTCAGATAGAAACCCTAACATACATTAGACTATTTATTAAAAAGATTCGATAGGGTATGTTGAGTAGCTCTACAACGATTCCGTTATAAATGACCTACTCGAAATATAAATTGTAGAAAGCAGGAAGTTCTATCCCAACCAGAGAGCAGTACTTACATGCTTAGCACAACAATCACAGGCCGCACACATCGTCCAGATCTTGATCAGCACCGGCAGCAGCACGTAAAGGGTCTGAGCCATCAGCACCCAGTCGGCATTGACGTTGGCGACCTGCATGAGCACAATGTAGATGTAGCTGACCATGAGGAAGTCGCCAATGCAGAGCAGGTTCAGCAGCAGCATCGACACCCCATACAGCTCCGATATCTGGGTCGATAGGTGCACAATATGGGCGTACCTGGCACGTAGCTCCAGACTGTGGTGTTTGCGCCTGATCAGCTGCTGACGCAACTGTACCAACAGCTCATCCAGACGCATGACGAGCACTACCATCTGGGTATAGCGGGCACGTACCGCCAGCGTATTGTAGACGTACCTCAGGTTGGGCAGCAACTCACCTCCAGTCAGGAAGGCGATGAGCACGATCAGAACTGCGCTTGCGCTGACAACGCTCTCGAGAATGACGAACAGACGAATACTGGCCGGTCGACCCTCGCTGTGGTGCCCCCGGCGTAGGTGGGGCAGCAGGGAGAGCAGTCGGTGCTCCCGTTTGCGGTACAGCAACGCCTGCAGCACCATCGACAGATGGGTGAACAGATAGGCCAAGTTCATGGTGTTGACGATTCTAATGTACGCCCTGATCACCTCCTGCTGCTGCAGCTGCAGTTCGCTTGGCTGCCACAACCCAAGATAGAACCTCCAGATCTGCACCAACATATCGCCCAGATGCAGCGCCAGATACGCGCTGAGCAGCCTCTGCGCGGCGCGCTTTGGTGCGCTGCAGCTGAGCGCAAGCACCCGAAAGTAGACCGTTAGGAAGTACTCCGAGCGCCGGAACATGATCCAGCCGACTGAATGTCGTGGCGCAACTTGGTGTTTGCAATAGAAACAAATTTAATTAATTAGGCTAGATGCGGAAACAGCGATTAGGGCTTGCTTTCAATGCGTTTAGCAAATCAATAATTGTGCCAGGGTTGCAAACCGGGCTGGGAATGAACTGGTTCAGAGGTAGAATTCCAAAAATTTAATTGACTTTAAGCCACAAGTTAAATAGAAGGATTCACTAACTAAACCCATATTATTTTATTGTGAGTTTATTGCAAATTGGCATCACAAAACAAATAGGTATATAAACTTTAAAACACATAAATAAGTTGATATTTATGCTTGGGTTTTTATATTTCCTGCATTTGTGGCTAAAAGAAAATAACTTAATAACTTGAACATGCTAAACCAAAAATTAAAACCATTTATCAAACCGTTTCAAACCGGTACTCCTTTAGGTTGCCAATTACATTCTATTCGGTTAGATACAATTTCAAAACTCTTTAAGTGCTATCGATAAGTTAAACATAAAAAAAAATGGCAAAAAAGAAGCTCCTGTTACAAAACTATTATTAGGACGAGCCCGAACCGCAAACAGGTTGAAGAGGCTGAACCATACACCACTGAACTAAAACAATTTATCAAACGTTCAAACCAGAGCACCTCGGTTCATCGAAAGTTTTGTTGTTTTTGTGGGTCTGATTGTTAAGTGCAATACCCTGTAGTTTCAACCGCTTCTATAACTTGTAAACTTTTTGGGATTACTTTCAGTGCTAACGGTGCTCAGTATCACCATCAAGTACAACGAATACGCAACGGATAAAGGCGGTAATTTCAGCATACCCTGCATAGCGCAGGGCAATATTATGTGGGTCAAGGAACACGGCAGCAACAACACCATTATACAGGTAAGTAATTCACTTCACTCCATACCCATCTCAAATAGCTAGATGGTGTTACCACATTTGTTAGCCTGTTCTGTTCTTTAATCGCTGAAAAAAAATCGATTAAATCTAATCGAAATCGAACCGAAGCCCAGCTCTATCGTATAGCTTCAAAACAACTATTTTAGGGTCAATAATGTGTATAAATAATGGGTAGATAAAAGTCATTTGATTTAAGGAATTGTACGGCATTTTAAGATCGGATAAGGCGATTTGAAGAAATCGTCAAAATAGCACGAAGACTTCTAAGAAATTACCTAAAATTCGGTTGCGTCCGACGCTATCCTTTTCGACAAGGTATAAGAGTGATGGGATTGATATAGTTCTTATTCCTGTTCTCATATTCATAGACGGGTCGAGTGCTGGTGCTGCGTAATGTGAGTACCTCGGATAGCGGCATTTATGTCTGCTTTGCGAGGCTGCCAGTAACTCCAACACCAACACCAACACCGACGACAACAGCAGCAATAAGTGCGGCAGCAACGAGAGCAACAGACACAGCAACAGCAGCAACAGCAGCAACAGCAGCAACTACCTCATTGCAAGCGCCGGAAGCGGAGCAGAGGGAGGAGGAGCAACAGGAGAAGACTGCAGTAGAGCAGTCGCAGGTGGAGGAGCTGGCGTATCAGGCATTCCAACGCATCAAGCTGACGGTACGCACCACCCCTGGTCCCGTGACTCAGCTGTATTTCAAGGCCTCCACCATATTGGGCTTCCTCATTTGGCGCTTCAATAAGACACAGTCCGGGGGCTATCCGGTGCGTAGTTTTACGGCCGAATATCGCAATGTGTCGTATGCCAAGCCCCCGGTTAATGCCAGCTATGAGCACAAATGGAGTCGCATGGATCCCATTAATATAGCGCCGAATGTGGTGAGTGTTGTTTCGATTTATATTGGTTATCGAGTACCTTTGCATTGACAATCGATTGCGGGTTTCAATAGCGCCAAATGGAGGTGTACCGCCTGGCACCCAATACCACCTACGAGTTCCGGATATGGGCCAACAATGAGCTGGGCAGCGGTGATGTGGTCACCACCAATGTGACAACATTGCCCGAGACCAAGGAGGAGGGTAAGTCGATGCCATGAGATGCGTGAGCAACACTTAGTATTAGGGTACAGTTAATCAATTACCAATTACCAATTAACAAATTAATAAACGTAATCGACTTATCAGCCAACTAATACTAAGATAATGTTATAGTTATATGCATAGGTAATACATACTGTTTACTAACAATTCGATAGTTTTCTTGCTGTCGTAACTATGTGTAGTAGTTGCTCTCTTATTTGGTGTCAACTGTACGCGGCGCAGGGTTGCCAGACAGTCCACGGATATTGATCTAAATGTGTGTGCAACCCTGCGTTGGGCGTCCTTAGCTATGTATGTATGGTATCGAGTATTAGCACTTACTACTCAACTCAACTACCTATTAACTACTAAACTACTAAATACTACTATTACTATTATTATATAGATTTATCTCGTATTATTCATGTTGATTTCATTTTTCTATCGTATAAGTATTAAGTTTGGACAGTGTACTCGTATTTAGTATATTTCGTATTTGTATCTGGTAATTTTGTTTTGTCATCTCTCTTTTTTCTTGTCTATATATATATATGTATGACCCGACGATGCGATGCAGATCTCATACGCCTTATTAAACCCGACTTAGATAATTTCGATCCGCGCATTTGGATAATCGCCGTCAGTATAGTGCTGGGAACACTTGTGATATTAGCCATCGGACTCTGTATTGTGCTCTCTAAGGAGTGCTATCAATCAACGCAAATGGGTACAGCCAATACGTCAATACCAATACCAACATCAATAGCCATAACATAACCCAAATCATCGGCAGAATCGCATATATATTAATCACTCGATTTTAGCATGATGATTTGGCTTATACAGGGCTCCATAGTTATTGCCAAACCAAGTGAAGCGAAACGCATCGATATCAAATGCAAAATGCATCGATGCAAAAATACCAAGCAAATGCAAATAATACCGTTGCTTGCCAGTGTTGTAAAACGAATGCTTCTTAAGGGATCTTCCGTTCTATTTACATACATATATGCATACTTGATCATTTCCTTTGCTCGCTATACATTTTCCCCCTTATGTTTGTTATTTTTATTGCCGTTATAAATGTTGTTGTTGCTGCTGTTGGTTTTGTTGTTGCTGTTGCTATTGCTATTGCTGTTGCTGTTGCTGTTGTTGCTGAACTAACTGTACATTCTACCATAAGTTGTATGTGTTTGCATTTAATTTGCGATTGTTCGTTCAAAGCTTATTCCAACCCCCAACCCCCAACCCCCAACCCCCAATCAAAGTCACGCACTCTATAATAGATGCTCTATTTGTATGTGTATACACATGTGTGTGTGAGCCAAGTTATATATTAGCTGTAATTAATACATATCACTAGCTGCAAGCCACACACGATAATTAATCAAATTGTTTAACGATTAATTAGCATAAGCCAAGCCATCGGCGCTTTAGCCTATAACTATCAAATGTAGCCAAGGTCTGTTAGGTTCTCTACCGTCGGTTGCGTCCGACTGTGCAATTTACACAGGACAACAGCTAAAGAGCTTAGATTATCAAAACGATTTCTTCTGAATTCATTGTGTGGTTCCGTATGATGAATGCAAAATAGTTTTTGAAACATTTTCCATTTGCTAGATTTCCAAAGTTTTATATATTAATTATTTCATATAAATAAAATATATATAGAAATTCGTAGCTATTATTAGATCTTTTCTTTAAATTTTGAAGAAAGTTTTATACGCCATCTATAAAAATAAATTAAACTTATGAACTATTGCATTTCTCTTCGATTTGTAAAGCGAACACATTGTAATTATTTGATTTAAAATTGTATGATAAAAATATCAACCGAATTTAAAAAGAAATTTGAAACTATACATATATACTCTCCTTATCTTTTCCAAATCTTGTTAAAATCAAGTTTAGGGTTGTGTAATGCTATAAAATATGATTTCATCGCTAATAAAAGGCTATGTAAAGAAAAATTAATTTTAAATTTTAAAATCGTGAAAATTATGTGACTACAAAAGTAAAGCTATTTGTTCGTCATCATAGAAAACCCATTCAGAAAGATATGTTTTGGTATATCAAGCTCTGCAAATACTTAATTTTGTCGCATATTGTTAATTATTTTATATTGCATATTTTGTAAATAATATTCATACCCCTAGGCTGTAAGCTTTGTGTCCTCTAGGTTCCATGAATCAGAACACAAACGGCTTTTAATGAAATTTATAATATGCATGTGAAGCTGAACCTTAAACGGACCATTAATTAATACTTGAAATAATAATTACAGTTTGCGCCTTGATATGTAAGTATGTCAATTAAAGCGAATAGAGTGTTTATAGACTATTCGATATATTATGCCCCGATGCTACACACATGCATATGTATATACCATAGCAACATATATTTACATACAGAATAAAATTGCATATATTTATGCATAGAACAATTATTTCAATGTTTGCTAATAGTCAAAAAATAATAGCTATTTAACTCGCATTTTGAAAATACATTTTCAAATATTTATGTAGTGGGTGAATAACATTTAGGCTGCTTCCGTTTAGATTTGATTAAGTACACTTAGTGAGGATTACATTACAGGCTCAAACGTCTTTGCTGATGCCCGAAATTTGGTTTTAAAAGTGACTAAAATTAAGGAAAAATGGTTAAGAAAAAATCAACTTCTAAGAAGTATAAATGGGTTTATTAAGTTGGTTTAAACAAATCCCACTAAATATGTATATGTTTAATTGACCAGGAAAGTCCGTCCGTCCGTAACACCCAGTTCTCGCAAACTATAAGAGCTAAAAACACAATTTTTTGTTTAAGGTTCTTCTATGCAGTGAGCCGACCACAAAAAACACAGAATCTACAAAAGTAAAGCTAGAAACTTGTAATTTGGCATGTACATAGCCTATGACAATCTCCATCGATGCTGTATATTGCACTACGATCGGAATAGAAACAGCAAAGATATGCAACAAATAATTTACTGCACTGCTTTTCCCTCAATATATTGCTTCGAGCCAAATGACTTAAATAATAAAAGTGGCTTTAATAAACGAAAAATTTAAAAACCAATTTTAAATACAGTATGCTTCTGTGAAATCAGTTAATTCCTTTCTAATTGAATTCACTCTTTAAACACAAATTAGTTCATATAATCAAACAATAAAATTAAAGTGAAAATAAAATGAAAAAATGGCTAGCTTTGTGGCTTATAGCATATTCAGATGAAAAGTGACTAACCAGTTTGAAAAGTAGATCAGTAGATATGGGAAGATCAGTAGAGATGGGAAGATCAGTAGAGATGGGAAGATCAGTAGAGATGGGAAGATCAGCAGAGATGGGAACGAAAAGGAAAAGGGGGTTTATCTCCAGTTTAGTGGGCTTCCCGTTGCCATCTTATTAGATTGTAGTATTTGGGAGTCTGCAGTTAGCTATAGACTAAGATTTACTTCTTGCGCTCAATTATATTTGATACCTTGTACTTATTAAGATATTGTACCAAGTAATAGCTCAGTATTCAATGCAACTATTTGTGCACATTTATAGTAGGCAGGGAAACGTTTAAACTCCAGTACTACACCAGTACAGGCATTAGGCACAACTGTGATAGCTCTGTCTCTCTCCCGTCTCATTAGCTATACACTTATATACACATGTAGCACACAAATATACACTAGATAAGATTGATCTATTGATCAGTCTAGTAGATCTCAATAATGCCAAATGAAAGTACTAAACAAATTGTAAAAGCTTTACCTGCGACCAAAAATATAAATAAACCAAACAGCATCTGCTGTATCTGTCTACAAAGTTTGTGATAAGAGACGTGATAAGTGTGTGTTTTATGCTTTTCCGCTATATATTACGTATTTGTTGTAACTTGTATCGTTCTTGTTCATATTTGTTGTGTATGGCTAATGTGTAGCTGAACGCTTTATCGATGTTGTAAACTGAATGTAAACCCAATATACCAATATACATATATATGTGTACAAATATATACCTAAATAAGTAGCGAATTAATTTAAATACCATTCGATGGCACGCAATTTAAATGTTTCAACAAGTTTAAATATGATAATCACAATAATGAAAGCGAAATACATTTGTTCAACTAGAACTATATGGTTTTTGAGTTGTTTGCTTTACACACACACACACACACAATAACACACACACAGCATAAACACAGTTTATTTATCACACACACAGAGACACAGAAATACTTGCTATTACGCATACGCAGTGTTGTCTGCAGAGCCACTTGCGGCCTAAACGCTTACAAAATTGTACTAAATGCGAATTATTGTTGCACACAAAGTACACACGCACAATTACAGTTGTTTACACAAAAGAACAGTTGGAAAACAATGCAAATAGTTCGCAAAAGGTAATTACATGTAACGTCAAATGCCTAATACGTACTTCTTCTCTTTTCATTCTACTCTTCTCCCTCTTTTCTCCATCTCTCGCTCTCTCTCTCTCTCTATGTTTCTTTCTCTGTAACTGTTTGCTCTGCTCTCTTTCTGGCTTCTTTTCTTTGTGCTTCCGTTAAATCGCTCTCGACTGTGCCATTTAGAACTCCAAGATGGTTGGGACAGCATTGAGCTTATACCGAATATAATACTTAATCCCGGTTTCAGTGAATCCGACGGAGCCAATAAAAGCGCGCCGCCGTTCACGCGCACCGTCATCTTTGGCCACAATGGACAGCCGTTTGATGACGATGACGACGATGAGGATTACGAGGATCAGGAGCCAACCATGGAGAAGTTCAAGCGTAAAGTTTCGGTATTTTTTACAGGTCCCACCATCAAACGTATTTGAAAGTACAAAGTGCAATTTTATGGCTACGCATATACAGATCTAATAAGGTTGTTGATTGTGCTAATCCCCAATCCCTAATCCCTAATCCCTGATCCCTGATCCCTGATCCCTGATCCCTGATCCCATACAGATGCAAGTACAGACACACACAAACACAGATACTATATACACACATAGAACTTTTGATTTGTGCTAAAGTTTCGGTGGTTTCATTTGCCAGATTTGATATATGTAGCAAGAGTATTTACATACATACATATGTCTAGTATGTATCTGCTAGATGCTATTTAGCGTTTGCTTCAAATCGCTTCCAGAGCATAACGGCACTTACAATCTACTTAGAGTTAAATACATAAGCCAAAAGCTACAAATAAAACACTTTTTGTAAACTATTAGTCGTTCTACACACTCGTAATACTTACGAACTTCAAGGTGATCTTTAAAGCAGAACTGAAACCGCAGAGAATACTCATGCCCCATAGCAGCATTATAATTCGAATAGTTATGTCTGTGGCTATACGCACTGAAACACTCGAATTAATTAGAGAAATGTCTAACATTTGATGCTCATTACAATTACAGGATACACACACACACACACACACACACGAGACACACTTGCATTATTTATGTGTACTTACATATTAAATAACAAATATATTGCTGTGATACAAATTCAATTGAAGGACATTGTAAGGATATATACATTACTCGTAATACTCGTAGAAACCGAAATCAAATCAAAGTCAAACAAATCAAATCATATATATATATGTATATATATAATTAAAACCTGATTCATTTAGCTCGCTTTACTTTACGAATTAATCAAATTCATTGCAAATTTACTTAAATGTTCAAGCGAATGCAATTATAAATTCTATGCGATTGAAAATCTGTTAAAAATACCATTTTGTCAGAAGTTATACTATATATGCGTATATATGTTATGATTCAATATTTCAGTTTTCCATTGCAAACATTTTCTTTATTGCCGAGTTAAAACTTTCGAGCTTTATCTTTTTATATCTTTTAGTTTTAACAACTCCGGCGTAAATTATTCTCAGTATTTGTTAAAGTTGGTTTGCATTTAAAAAAAATGAAATATTTATATAATTTTAAAGTAAAATTAAATTAAAATACGCATTAAAAACTTATGCGTTGTTCAACTCAGGCATTCCGATGATGAAATGTTGTCGAAAGTTGATCATGAATTTATGCCCACATCTTAAAATGCTGAAATGCTGGCAACGCCAGGCTGCCTCAGCTAAGGAGAATTGTACGTCTGGCAACGCTGATTTCATTTACATTTCATATATTTTTCATTAGGCATATTATTATTTTTAATTTTGATTTTAAAATAAATAAATTATTTTCTTTATGTGAAATGCATTCATATCCATTTAAATGTACAGATGCATAACAATAACACTTTACTACGTAGCTAATGTTCAATGCTGAATATATGAATAAATACTACATAATATATTCAAAAACTGCTTCCACACCAGAGCCACAACCCCTAAAAATAATATTAATATTTATAATAATAATAATAATAATAATAATAATGAATAAACAACAATAAGATTGTTATGTATTTGTAATAGGAACACGTTGAGTTCAGTTCGACAGAAACTAGCACAAAATATATTAAAAAACAAAAACTGAATTAAAAATTGAAGAGAATTCCAATTGTATGAATTATAATTATATTTATATAGTACTTATTATACAGATATATAAATATACATTGAGAATTATGTAAATTAAGAAAGACTGTAGCTAGCTGTTAAGACACTTGGCCTGATTGCTATGCTTTAAACCTTGAACTATACTTATTGTTGATATTCTAATTTCATATTGATACTTTTGGTGTGCTTGATGCGATTATATATACCCTATAAATTAAAAGACTTGTACAAGTCATTTAGCTATATCGAGCGAGCCTTACTCTAATCTACGCTAGATATAACACACAACCCAATTACAAATTCAGTTATTGGATTATGTTATTAGAAGTAATCCCACTAAGAGCACGCTTCAAGCCTTCAAGCCTTCAAGCTTCAAGTTCTCACATTCTCAATACGATACGATACTGCTGTTGATATACAAATTGAAAACCCTTGCATATATTGAAATCGAAATAGATACCAAAGACACAATCTACCAATAAAACCAAATTTGCATAAGTACAACAAGGCAATTTTATTTCATTTCTATCCAATGCTTCAGGTAAGTAAGGAAGATACGAATTATTATAGTTCGCTACGTTTTTATATTTTCCAGTTAAAAGTCCTATAAAATATTTGCAAATATTTGTATTATCCGAACATTAGTTCTTCGGATAACTGGTTATTCCCATAGATGGCTCACGATTTGAAATTTGTTGTTTATAATTTAATAAGTAGTATATAATTTTATGGTATATAATTGCAAAGCTGCTACCAGATGGAACAAAGAAATATCCATTTATGGACAATATTTGAGTCGTCCACGCTCGACTGTTTAATACCCTGTAGCCTATATTTGAAAAATAATTTAAACCAGTATGGACGGAGCTACAGTCGGACGTAACCGACTGAAGTAGACCCTGTATTTTGTGATTTCTTCGCTGCTTTTTATCCGATCGTAATGCAATGCACAGCATTGATGGAGAAGGCCATAGACTACGTGCATGCCAAATCCCGTATATTTACCATTAAAACTATAGCTTTAAAACCGAAAACTGTTGCTAAATTCTTTTTCAATTAGCGGTCCAATGTGAAGAGTTATCAAAAAACTTAAACATATTTTTTGTAACTGTTGCATAGGAGAACCTAAATACCAAAAAATTGTGTTGCTAGCTCTTCTAGTTTCCAAGATCTCGTTGGCTGCTCGCGGTTAGTGGGTGAATGGGGAGCGATATCAAAAATCTAAAACAAACTTGATCAGCGTACAGCTTAGAAGAACCTACATACCAAAAATGGTGTCTCTAGCTCTTGTAGTTGCTGAGATCTAGGTGTTCATACGGACAACAGACAGACAGATGGACAGACGGACAGACGGACATGGCTATATCAACTCAGCTCGTCGTCCTGAGTCAGAATATATATAGTTTGTGGGGTCTACCACGCTTCCTTCTGCCTGTTACACACAGCTGTCATTTGCACTAAATTAATAGACCCTTTTATTTTTTTAAAATACAGGGTCTAAAAAATAACTAAGCGCATCACCTATGCTTCTTACTTTTTGTCTGTATCTTTTGCTTTAGCATGCAATATTGTTTTTTAAATAGCTTCTGTGTTTAATAACCGATTTCTTCAGAATAGATAAATATACTGGTGTGGGAATGGCACATCGATGATATTCCTATATGTTGTAAAACGCAATATTATACAGTTTAATTCCTGAACTCAACCGAGCAACAACTCAACAAAGAATAAACTATCGTGGAATACCGGGTTGTTATCCCAATAATAACCCTGGTCCCACACGTAGAGAGTATATACAAATTTTAAATAATAACTCCCTATGATGAATATTACGTTAACAAACAGATATGACTAGATCTACTCAGCTCGTTGGTCTGCCTGGTACATAGATTTGCACAGAGTGATTATTCCTGTTTTAACCAAACTAATTTGTACCCTCAATAGGAAAACATATTTGACATTTCTGGTTGATTTTAAACTTTATTTCAATAGCTTTAAAGTAATCATATGCCGGGTCTTAAGCCCCGAACCAATACATACATACAGTTTAGTGTTTATATTAATTAATATTGACATCGATGCGGCTGGGCCGAATAGACAGCCGTGAGTCTGTCTGCCTGTCTGTCTGTCTGTCTGTTTGTCTGTTTGTCTACTGTGTGGTTGTCTCACGTTGTGTGGCTTAGTCGTAATAGATGTAAAAAGCTTAGTTTAAACTTAACGCAAAGTATTTAGAGTTGAATCCATAGCTAGACTTAACTTATGGCCAGACACACACACACAATTGCGTACATATTTATAAAGGAATATCAATCATAGGAATGCAGGCAACGGAACTCAATTAAACTGGACGAAAGGGAACAGAGCAGCGCGGAATACAACATAACGTAATATATAATCTGCTAATGCTTGGATCTTAAATGCGAACTACAAATAGCTTACAGTAGCTATAAGTTCTGTGTGTGTTTGGGTTTGGGTTTAGCTTTTTGGTGTCAAGATTTCGTGTGGAAAACGTTTCGTGTTGCGTGTGTTTCGTACGTCTCTAGTTGCCAATACTACTAAACTCTAATACAATTGCATTAATTATGGTAATTGTTATACATAGTCACAATTTGTCGCCTCACATGGACATTTCGGGCATTTTGTTGTGCTTCAAATTGATCTGCACGCTTTGGGAGAACATCTTGATAATTCCGTAGTTTTCATTCGCATACACCTTCAAAAAACTTGGCACATTCTTGTGCAACAGCTCGTGACAGAACTGCGGATATTTGCGAAACGCCGGCTGCTTGTCATCCCAAATGGAGAGTATGTCGCAGTCGTCGCTGTAAGTGTTAAAGACATACATCAGTTATCGGATATCATATTGACAGATACAGATACTAGACGACAAAAAACTCTTTTTAAATAACTAATCCTTTTAAGCATATTTTGGGCGATATAAAACTTTATTGGGCCGACACCTTCCTTAAAATTATTCGACCAGTGTTATGGAGCATACTTACTTGACCTCATTGGTGCACTCGGCCAGCGATATGATCAAGTACTGTATCTTCAACTGCGCACACTGATTGTATATATCCGACGACTGCTGGCGACTGTACACCGAGTAGACGTGCTCCGTGCGCTCACTGCAAGCGAGGGGCAATGAGTGGGGGGGGGTTGGAGTAGAGAGGAAAACCCATACTTACGCCATTTGACGCATCTCGAGGTGCGCATGATTCACGATTGGCCGCTTGGTGGTCAGATGGACGGTGCCAATTATCTCAACGGGCCCGGCGAACACCGCATCGCGTTCCGTATTCAGTTTGATCCATTCCAGCATGCCCTCCAGGTCATCCGAGGGCGCCGCATAGCGCGTGGGGAAGTATTCCTCGCGTATGTTCTGCAAGGTTGAATGAAACTGAGTAAAACCAGAAAGTAGAATGCAGCATAGGAGAATGTAAGTTCCAAAAAACGGTATCTCCAGCTGCTATAATTGATCAGATTCAGATTCAGATGTTCTTGCGGACAGACGGACATGGCTATGTCGTATGTATTACTTTGTGGGGTTTACCACGATTCCGTTTGGAATTAAAGACTGTAAGGACAACACAACAAAGTGGAGGCTACTTACCACCATGCCGGGGTCGAACATGCTGAGCAGAAAGACGCACAGCGACACCGACCAGAAGATATTGCGCTGCCGATGATACCAGACCTTGGAGCATATCGTGGGCGCTATCACGCAGCCCTGCGTGAAGCTGAGGAAGAAGAGCTTGCGCACAGTGAGGCCAATCAGCGTGAACACCACCATCTGCATGAAGCTGTACATGTAGTGCAGATTCAGCATTTGTGCATTCGCCGTGGGCATCACGGAGCTGCGTCGTTGCGTTGCCTGTCGGCGTTTGCCGTTTCCCGACGACTCCTTGCCGCTGGCTTTTGTTGGCAGCGTGTCCTCTGCATCAGCTGCAGTTGCTGTTGCAGTTGCAGCTGCAGCTTCAGCTTCGGTTTCAGTTTCGGTTTCAGTTGCAGCTGCGGTTTCCTTGACAGCTTCGGGTTCAGCTTCATTGGGCTTGTCCATTTGCGGTTCGCTGGCCAGCGCGCGCTCCTTGCGCTGCTTGTCGCTGTTGCGATGTATCTGCGCCTTTAGGCGCTTGATGTCCTGCATGAAGTCGTGCCGCTCCGCCGGCTGCTCCTGCTGCAGCTTGGCCTTCTCGCGCTTGTAGCGCTCGTAGTCGTAGTCGCAGCTCTCCAGCATGGCGAAGCACTTCTGCAGCTGCTGCTCGGTCTCCTTGTTCGACATGTCGCCCATCGAGACGCGGTGCTCCTCCAGAAAGTCCTCCAGCACGTAGTTGCGTGCCCGATTGCGCTGCTCCTGGCTGGCCGCCGTGGGCACGTTGCTGCGGCGCCACTTGCGAAAGAACATGGCCAGCATGACGACGCCGTACATGCAGTAGGGCTTCACGATCAGCGTCTTCACCAGCTGCCAGAGCTCGGACCAGGCGACGCGCGCGTACAGCGGATTGCAGGCGGACAGATTGGTCACAAAGTTCACCTTCGCCTGCAGCATCCAGTGCGCCCACAGATCGCAATAGTGCATGTACGCGTTGTCCTGCCAGCTGAGCAGCCCCGACCTGCTCAGCACATCCACCAGCTTGCCCTGCATGCTGCTGGCGAACACCAGCGCCAGCAGTATGAACTTGAACGAGAAGTAATCCCCCTGCAGCAGCTCGGTCGCCGTGCTCCGCCTGCTGCGCACCTGCCGCACAATCGTGATCAGGAACAGACTGAGCGAGACGCTCAGCTGCCAGGTGAACAGCAGCTGGCTGTTGCCATGCGACATCACAAAGGCCAGGCAGTTGCCCAGCAGATGCGACAGCGAGTAGTCCAGGGCGAACGAATTGGCCAGGCCCACGGGCATCGAGCTCACGTTCCACGAGGTCATCACAATCAGTATCTGCGTCGTGAATATGAAGTTGGAGAACTGCCACGAGAGCAGCGCACAGGCCGTGAACATCGACATCACAAACACCTGCAACGTACGGCAATAGATTAATGCACTGATTTATGTTTATTCACCTAGATCTCAGCAACTACAATAGCTAGAGACACCATATTTGGTTTTTAAGTTCTCCCATTTCGTAAGCAGCACGAGTTTGTTTTAGATTTTCAATACCTCCTCCCCTTGCCAGGCAAATCATAAAGATATTGATTTGGAATTTGCTATGTGACTAGCTTCCGGTATTCTCTATCGACGCAGTGAATAATAGTGAATAAATGTAACCTGTGTCGACTCACCATTAGAACTCGCGAGGTGTGCTTCTGTCGGTGCAGGACGCGGCCGATGCAGATGCACAGATAGAACATCTGCAGGAAGATGAAGGGGAAGGCGAAGTTCTCGCGGGCAAGCGGCCGCTCGTAGATCTTGGCCGCGAAGCTGTGGAACATGAGGTAGGATATGACGCCGTAGATGCCGCCAAAGACGTTCTCGCTGAGCAGCGTGCCGTACAGATACAGCACCAGCAGCGTCAGTCCGCCCATCAGCCAGACGAACTCGAAGTAGAAGTGCATCGGCTGCACGCCCGGATAGAATCCGGCACGCACCACATGAAAGAAGTAGCTGCAAGTCGGGCAAAAGTTTAGTGTAAGTTCAGAGTCGGCAGGATTAACTTACGCCGTAACCAGCTCCGGCAGCACGTAGAAACGCTGGAGTACGTTGACGCTGTGGGGATACTCGATGTCCGTGACGTTCTTCAGCTGCTCGTAGCCGTGCCAGAAGTCGGGGCCGTCGGCCAGTTTCTTATAGAAGGTATAGTACAGGGCGTCCTCGCGTCGCAGCAGCGACTCGCGTTCCAGCTGGTTCAGGTGCCGCATGTTGGTGCGCGTCTCGAAGATCACGCGCACGTGGTGCATGTACAGAAAAAAGAAGCCCGAACCTGAGGATTTATTATATTTTTCAGCAATTTTCTTTTGGCGGCCGGCGATGGCCGCAGAGTTTCCCAACTTACCAATGAGCGCATGCGAGAGAATTACATATAGATTGGGATCCCGCATTTTGCTGCGTTTCGGTGTTGCGTCGCTCAGTTGGCTGTGCTCATGGGCGCATTATTTATACCACTCGAAATCGGCTTTAATTGGCAATTTCTGTTGATGTCGCTGGGCCAGTAAACAAAAGAACTCTAAACAGCTGATTTCGTGGTTGCCATACAGGCGGCACAGCTGACTGCCGATTGCCAGCAGGTGACTGTGTATCGTTAATCGGCCAGCACGGCATTAATCGAATGCAAACCCACAAGCACAATTGCCATTTGCAAATCAAATACAAAATAAAATCAAAGTAAAATAAATTACTTGCGCATGCTTGATGGTTTATTTGCAATTGTTTGCTTGCCCGATAGACGTGTTAGAAACTCAATCATATTGTGCGCCCTATCGATAACACTTCGATTGCCATGCACAAAAATACTGTGCTTTGGCATTTTGGGCGTTTGGTATTTGGTATTTTTATTGCAGCCAACTGCAGCCACACCGCAGTGCTGTTTAGCCAAAAGTGCTAAAATTTAAAACACATTAAGCCGCATTAAACGCAATTTATTCGTTTTAACAATTCAACAAAATGGACCGCTATGCGGTTAGCTCTCTGGTGGGCCAAGGTTCCTTTGGCTGCGTCTACAAGGCCCAACGGCGCGACGACGGCAAAGTGGTGGCCATCAAAGTCATTTCCAAGGTGCGTTTCAAGCCTTAATTTATTCAAAATTTGTTTCAACTGCAGCATTACCCATTGAAAATGGGCAAGAACAGGATTATTAACTTTGGCGGAACGCATACAACAGGTAGAAGAAGGCGGGGCACGAGCTGAGCCATATATATAGCTCTGTCCCTCTGCCTGTTTGTAGGAACGCGTCCAAGCTAGAGTTAAGGATGCCACGCCTCTGCCGCCCACAGTGATCAGTTGAGTTAGAATTAGAATTTAGAGTAGTTAAAGGATGAATTGATTAGTTTAGGGAAATACACCCACATACACCCATAAGGCGGATGGATGATACCCGTCATCCCAATCAAATAATCATAATCATATTCATAGTCATCATAATCATATTCATCATTATCCTAATCGATGCAACGCCTGCAATATTGCGTAGTTTATATCTTCTGTGTTTATTAACCGATTTCAATGCGCATTTCAGGATAGTTAAATATAATAGAAGAGAGTATATATTCCGAATATCAACATTTTATGTTCAATATTACGCTTGTTATTCAACTTTTTATATTCAATTTTTCGTGTGTATTCCATTTAATATTATGTTTTAAAATTTGTATTTTGTAGCGCGGACGCTCAACGCGTGATCTGAAGAACCTGCGCAGGGAGTGCGAGATTCAGGCCCGCCTCAAGCACCCGCATGTCATCGAGATGGTCGAGTCCTTCGAGTCCAAGTTCGATATGTTTGTGGTCACAGAGTTCGCGCTGATGGATCTGCATCGCTATCTGTCCTTCAATGGCGCCATGCCCGAGGAGCACGCGCAGCGTGTGATTTGCGACTTGGTCTCGGCGCTCTACTATCTGCACTCGAATCGGATACTGCACCGCGACCTGAAGCCGCAGAATGTGCTGCTGGACAAGAACATGCATGCCAAGCTGTGTGACTTTGGGCTGGCGCGCAACATGACAATGGGCACGCATGTGCTGACCTCCATCAAGGGCACCCCACTGTACATGGCGCCGGAGCTGCTGGCCGAGCAGCCGTACGATCATCAGGCGGACATGTGGTCCCTCGGCTGCATCGCCTACGAGAGCATGGCCTCGCAGCCGCCCTTCTGCGCCACATCCATACTGCATCTGGTGAAGCTGATCAAGCACGAGGAGGTCAAGTGGCCCAGCACGCTGAGCAGCGAGTGCCGCTCGTTCCTGCAGGGCCTGCTGGAGAAGGACCCCAGCATGCGCATCTCCTGGACGCAGTTGCTCTGCCATCCCTTTGTCGAGGGCAAGCTCTACATCGCCGAGGTGCCGACGGCGCAGACTTCGCCCTTCATCAACCCGCAGCTGGCCAAGAGCAGCAAGAAGGCACAGAAATCAAGGTAAACCCACCAGATGTCCTATGTCCAACTTCCCAACCTCCCAACCAGCATCTCTGTGTATCGAAATATAGAATTCGAAAAGCTATTTTAAACTTTTGGTGTTCCTCATCCGTAGTCATCTTAGGCCCTTACTTTTCATACCCCTGTACCCACCATAAATGGCTTAACAGGCAGAACATACATATATATATATATATATATTCTTGAGCTGAGTCGATATAGCCATATCAGTCTGTCTATCCGGAAGCTAATCCAAATTTCAGCAACTATAAGATCTAGACTCGCGATTTTCGGTTTGTAGGTTCTCCTTGATAACCCTTCAACTTAACTCTTCTTCTTGGGATTTGTCATATGTGTAGACTATGGATACGAACATTATGGTCGGAAAAGAAAGATCGAAGATATATATATATATATATATATATATAGCCTCCTAGATCTTAAAAACTATAAGGAATAAAAATAGCATTTTTTGGTATTTAGGCTCTCCTTTGCGGAAATCAGATCAGATCACAAGTTTGGTAACAGGTTTTAGTGTTAAAGGTAAAGATTCAGGATTTGGCATGTAAGTTGCCTAAGGCAATCTCACGGATGCAGAGAATTGCATTACAATCGGATCAGAAACAGCAAAGATATGGTATTTAGGCTCTCCTACGCGAAAGTCAGATCATTTAGTAACATAATTCAGCCTTAAAGCTACGGTTTTAAAGGCAAACATCTCATGCTGCGAAGTACATCACAATAGGACAAGAAACAGTGAAGATATACAACAGACAATGCACTTAAATTACAGGGTCTTTTACTGTCGTTTACGTTCGACTGTAGCTGCATCCTTATTGGATTTTTATATTACGTTGTCGACTGTATTTAGTGGACCTTCAATGAAATAAATCAATAATCAGCAATTTCTCCTTCCAGTCATATTGGCGCTGATCTGCACGAAGTCCTGTCCGCGCTCAAGCTGAGCGATGCCGCCAATGAGAACCTGAGCACCTCCCGCGATAGCATCAACGCCATTGCGCCCAGCGACATCGAGCAGTTGGAAACGGATATGGAGGACAATGTGCAGCGCGTCGTTGTGCCCTTTGCGGATGTCTCGTACAGAGAGATGCCTGCCGCTAATGCTGGCCTCGCCCCTCCAGCGGCAGCAGGTGGCGCCATGGTGCCGCTGATCAATTCGCAAACGTGCTTTGTCAGCGGCAACTCGAACATGATACTCAATCATCTCAATGACAACTTTCCCATGGAGGCGAGCGCTGCCAACACTGCGAGCTCTGCTAAATGCACGAAATCCAGAGCCAAGACGCCAGCCAATGCGAATGCGAAGCAAACGCGCAGCAAGGATCTGGAAAAGCGCAAACTCAGCCAGAATCTGGACAACTTTTCACTGCGCCTGGGCCAGAGCATCGACCCCGAGGCGCAGCGCAAAACAACCGAGATGCTGACACAGCAGCAGCTGCAGCTGGACAAGAAGTCGCAGCAGCTGAAGCAATCGCTGCAGTCCACCAACGATGAGAAGCACAGCAGCGAGTAAGCCAATCTCAGCCGATCAAAACAATTATTTTTGCTAGGGGGGAACTAGCGTATCTCAAAGATCTATTGTATTCCCATGTCCATTATCTCATGGATAGGTGGTTACAAGCTCCCAACCTATCTAATTAGTCCCTGCACTTTAAAAAAGTACAAAACGGTTTATTAAGTAAGTGCAAAAGAAAAATTAAGAAGCTAGAATCTACGAAATATACATATTCTTGATCAACAGAGTCGATATAGCCAAACTAACTCTTATATCTCAGCAAAAATTAAGAAGATAGAATCTACGAAATGTATTATATTTTTAATCAAAACAACCAACCAAGTCGATATAGCCAAACCAACTCTTATATCTCAGCAATTATTAGTGCTAGAGACATCATTTTTGTTATGTAGGTTCTCCACTATAGCAAGCAGATCAAGTTCGTTTTTGATTTTTTATACCTCTTCGCTTCTCAGGCATATCTTATAGATCTCAAAAAGTATCTGAGCCACAACATTAAAGCTACCGATTTATAATATGGCGAGTGTGCAGCTTATGGTATTATCCTTAAGATATAGATATATGTATTATCCTTATAGATAGGTATCAATGTGTATTCAGCTACCATCTAATCTTTTGATAATGGTGTTAGGCGAATATCCTTAGCTACCTCATTGAGCTCACAATTGCTGATTCATTAATTGTTATATTGTTTTACCTTGCAGCAATTCCCCGCCCTGCCTGCTACCTGGCTGGGACAGCTGCGACGAGTCGCAGAGCCCGCCCATTGAGAACGACGAGTGGCTGGCGTTCCTGCACCGCTCCATACAGGAGCTGTTGGATGGGGAGTTTGATTCACTGAAGCAGCACAATCTGGTTAGCATCATCGTCGCACCGCTGCGCAACTCCAAGGCCATACCCAAGGTGCTGCAGAGCGTGGCGCAGCTGCTGTCGCTGCCCTTTGTGCTGGCGGACCAGCATTTGGTTATAGATGCCATCAAATGCGTCTACATCGATGTCAAGCTTGTGCCCAACCTGATGTACGCCTGCAAGCTGCTCTTGTCCCAGCGACAGCTGAACGACTCGGCAGCATCCTTGACCGCCGCCCCCGGCGTCTCGCTCAGTCGCACGCTGCGCAGCGTATCCGAGCTGTCGCCGGAGGAGATGAGCACCGCCTGCAGTCTGTACGAGCTGGTCTGTCATCTGGTGCATCAGCAGCAGCAGTTCCTCAGCCAGTTCTGCGACGCAGTCGCCATACTCGCCGTCAACGATATGTTTATCAATTTCCTGACCCATGGTAAGCCCAAACCCCATTCCCATCTTGGCACAGACTGTACTTTAAATGTCTACAGAAGGGTCAAATGAAGATAGCCAAGTCGATAAAGCCAAGTCCGTCTGTCTGTCCGTCTGTTTGAATACCTAAATCCTGCAAACTATAAGAGATAGAGACATCATTTTTGGTATGTAGGTTATCCCATACTATGCTCTTTTATATCTGCCCCATCTAGCAATTAAAAACCATAGCAACCAATTAGATCTCGGAAACTATGAGAGCTAGAGGCAGTATTTTTGGTAATCAGGTTTTCCTATACCATGCTCTGACCAAATTTATTTTAGAATTTTGATGCCTTTACTCAATTTTCCGCTAACCGCAATAAACCACAGCAGCCACAATTGGAACGTACGTAGCCTATTGCGTAATCTATCGATGCTGTGACTTGCATTACGATCGGAAGATATGCAACAGACAATTTGCTCGAAACGATAGATTGCCACTGTATGTGAGGCACAGGGTCTTCTACTGTCGGTTACGTCCGGCTGACCGGCACCCTTCCGTATTGGCTTAAAATACTAATGAAATGAATGTTCCGCAGATCTTCATAGCAACAACGCGGTGCGTCTGGCCAGCTGCATGCTGGCGCTGTTCTGCTGTGTGCTGCGCGAGCTGCCCGAGAACGCCGAGCTGGTGGAGAGGATCGTCTTCGATTCGCGTCTGCGCCTCACCACACTGCTGCAGAGTCGCCATCCGCTGCTGCGGCAGCGCGCCTGCCAGATGCTGCTGCTGCTGGCACGCTTCAGCCTGCGGGGCGTGCAGTGCATCTGGAATGGCGAGATGAAGGCCGCGCTGCAGGCGCTGGCCGAGCAGCAGACCTGCCAGTCGCTGCGTCTGGAGGCCACCCAAACCCTGGAGGAGCTCAGTCAGTTTAGTTTCTTTATTGCCTAGGCAGCTGTTTGAAATGTTCAATGTTCAATGTTCAATGTTCAATGTTCAATGTTCAATGTTCAATGTTCAATGTTCAATGTTCAATGTTCAATGTTCAATGTTCAATGTTCAATGTTCAATGTTCAATGTTCAATGTTCAATGTTAAATGTTTCATGTTGTAGCGTTCTCTGCACTTGTTCCACAATAAACTCGAATTGTAGTCCTTAGCCAAAGAGCTCCTGCCAATTGCCCTGGAAGTAGTCGAGCAGCTCGTCCACATAGCTGCCCACGCTGTCAAAACCGAGCGTATAGTTTTCGTTGCAGTCCTGCTCGTACATCTCGTTCAGCTTGGATATATCCTTATCGGACAGACCGCGTCGTTGGCCCAGCGTAGCATACGGATCCTGTTGGGAAGTGCGCAATGTGTTATAAGCTCAAACATGGACCCTACTGTGGTCTACAACCTCCCTTCATCATGCAGGGAACAAGGACGAATGGGTGAGAGTGAAACCTATTGCTTAACTTATCTAGGAGTCAGCAGACTCTTAAGTATCCATAGTAGAAAAAGAACTGCCGACTGCCCTACACTTGGGACTACGTAAACCCCTGAACATTGACGATGCAGTTTTAGACTATGCCTTGAGGCAAAGAAACATCTCACTAGCAAACTAAAATATGCTTACTCAGGGGTAACTACTTGTCAGAACCAAAATAGAGCAGAGCTTTATAGCTATGCAAAATCATAGCATTCCTACAATTAACTAGTTCCTATTTCAATTGGTTGACAAGCAATACACTGTTCTAAATTTCAATTAGGAGAAAACCATTCGGAGTAGTTTTGATTAAAAGCACTTCGGTGTTCTGTATCCCTATCATATGCCCTTAAGATCAATTCTACAACTAACAAAAAAAAAAAAATATTGAAATCGTTGACGCTTACAGAATGAGGGTTAAACTTATAGCCTATGTTCTTCTGGAGCAAGGCAGAGTTTCGACTCGAAGTAAATTATTGGGAATCTAATAGTAATATAAGTAAATGGTTGACGTTAACGGAATAAGAGTAAATTTCGATTCGGAGTAAATCCTTCAGAGCCGTATTGATATAAACCTAAATGCGACTGATTGTCTAAAATAAATAAATCGTTGACTCTTACAGAATAAGAGTGAAGCTTTTAGCCCAACTTCTTCTGCCGCAAGGGATAGTTTCGATTCGGAGTAAATCATTCCATTTAAGATCTTTAACTGATGTTTCAACAGGTTGACAAGCCATAGTGAATTTCGATTCGGAGTAAATCCTTCACAGTCGTATTGATATAAACCTAAATGCGACTGATTGTCTAAAATAAATAAATCGTTGACGCTTACAGAATGAGAGTGAAGCTTTTAGCCCAGCTTCTTATGCAGCAAGGGATAGTTTCGATTCGGAGTAAATCTTTCGGAATTATTTTGATTTAAGATCTTTAACTGATAACTGATAATTAAGTAAATAAATGCTGGCTCACCAACGGTTCAATTGTGGGCTTGCCATTCTTGCTGAAGGCCAGGGGACTGTAGTGCATGACGCTCTGGTAGTCGTACTCCACTCCGAAGCTGGTGATGTGCGTGCGGGCGTACTTGTTGAAGTTGTAGGCGTGGCCGTCCAGGATGTTGTCCCAGTTGATCTTCACGTACTCGTCGCGTTCCGTGGCGCTCTGCTGATGGTAGAAGCCCAGGGCATGGAGCAGCTCGTGGACTACCACGCCATGGGTCACGCACTTGGGCGTGTTGAGGTTGAGCACCTGCCCCCCCTTGCGTCGGCCGACGCTGGACCAGCAGCCGGAGTAGTTGCCCTTGATGAGCAGCCAGTGCTTGTCGCCTTGTTCGTAGGGACGGAAGCGTATGCAGGTGCGTTCGTGGTACTCCTTGAGTGCCTTCAGTATGACCATAGTCTGGTTAGCCGCTGTGCCAGTTTACGGCTTACAATCAGTGTCTCTATCTAAGCTCAGCTACTCACTAAAGTCCTGCGGGTCAATGTAGAACGGCACCACGGCCTCTGGCCACGTCTGCCTCTCGTTCAGCAGCCCGTTGCGCAGCAGCTCCCGATGCAGCATGATGTCGCCCTCAAAGAGACCGCAGTGCTCCCAGATGTTGCTCCTGCTGTGCTCCGTCCAATAGTCGAAGGCGGCACCTGCAAGCGAACACAGTTGGTCATCAGCTTCCATGGCTCATGCGGCATGTGGCAACAAACTGTTCTGGCGACGCAGCATTTGCATATTGGCGCCCCAACGCGGCGCGGGCGGCACAGCCCGCCTTAGCCGCGCCAAGCTCGCGCCCTGACCCTGTACCTGACCCTCTCCCTTATGCCCGGCCAGAGCCAGGCCAACGAGCAGTAACAGCCAGTGCGTATGCGTGATTAGCGCGCCTCTCAACATTCTCTTCGCAAAAGAAACTCCGGCTCGAATGGCTTGCGGCTTTTATACATATTTTGGCCCAAAGAGCGCAGCGGAAATCGAAAGGGGGCGCAACGGTTGGGGGGCTTTATAAAGGTGGCGACAAAGCGACAATTGAAAGTACTTAAGTACTCGCAATTGGCTGTGCCTACGACGGCGACGACAAATACCCATCGCCCACGCTGCTGGATTATGCATAACGGATTTATTCTGCTCTCTGCCTGTGGCGGGTAGCTTCACTAGCCGTTGGGGTATGTAACAAAAGGTTAAAGAATGTTGTTTTATTTCTCTAATTTAAGTGAATGTTTATTTACATACCCTGTACATTGGGTGAAAACAGGGTTACTAGCTTCGTTCAGGTTATATGCCTGATCAAAGCCACAAGCTAAGTCGTCTGTCCGTCCGTCCGACGGAATGAACGCCGAGATCTCGAAAACTGTTAGAGCTTGAAATGTCAATTTCTTAATACAGTTAGGTGCATACTATACGCAGATCAAGTTTATTTCAAATATTTGATACCACGACTTCTTTACGACCTAGGCAATAAAAATCGAATAACAAGCGTAATATTGAACAGGGAAGGTTGTTACCCAGCATATATCATATCTAGAATTATATTTATGTATCCCGAAACCCTAATTGAAATTGGTTAATAAACACAGAAGATATAAAATAAAAAATAAAATGGCTCTTACAGAGCCAATAAAGCAAAAGGTGCTGACCAAAAAGTTAAAAGCATTAGTGGTGATATGACAGTGATTATATGGTATTTTAAAATAATATACTTTGAATATGGGGTGCAGGGTATTCACCCGTCGGCTCCATCCTTACTACATTCGTCACGCATTTTGCCATTGCTAATTAAATAAAGGGTTAAAAGCAAATATCACAAAAAATTTAAACAATTTTGGAAATTGCTCTACGCTTCAGAATTCGCAGGGTATTTAACTAGTCAGTGCAATGATAATTGCTTTTATTACTTGTAATCGAGCAATTGCTTTCCATTCTCTCTCTATATATCTCTCTTGGAGCTGGCGCTCGTTGCGTATTTAAATTCTCTTGTCTTTTACGGCTTTTAATTTCATATTTAACTGGGATTTTGGGTTATCATCGGCAACAGTGCCTGCATATAAAAATAGCACAGTTCCAATCCCAGTCCCATTCGCAGTCGCAGACTCGATGATGTCTGAGCGGATCGGAATAAACTCTGCACTACTCAAAATACTCGTGTATATGTATATATCAGTGCTGCCAGGTTTTAGGCATATTATTAGCCAGATTTTAATTGAAAATCAGCTAAAAATTGCTAATATATACTTGTATCTATATATGTATTTCCTGAACTAGTGAATAAATTTTAATGTTTGTGTAAAGAAAATAATAATGTAAATATTGGGATAATCAATAAAACTGTTGGGATTTTATTTAAATATTGAGAATTATTTTATTTGTATGCCAAACTCTGGCAAGTAAGCCATAAATATTGCACTACTTCAAGCCAAGCGTATTTTTGAGCTGCGCCTGAAAATATGCAACGAAATGTTATATAATTCGAATGCTGCGTAGGTCGTTTGACCCTGTACAAGAGGGTCTAATAACTTTGTTACTCGTAGATTTGCACAAAGCCTGCATACCCGCTTAGCCAACCTGAGTGTTAATCACAATGTAACAATGTCAAAGTATTTGCCGTCTCTCATAGGCCTTGATCCACACTCTCACGTCGACAGGTGTTGTCTTGAAAGTCTAATTAACGAGTGACAGTAAATGGACGCAAGCAGAGTTCTTTGAACCTGTTTCTGTTTCTGTTTTTTTTTTTTTTTGTTGTATTGAGCTGTGCAGGCAACAGGTAATTGCGATCGGTTGGTACAGATCAGGCAGTCAAGTGCAGAACTCGGATGATTGGGAATGGCGTTTTGAATGGATTGGATGGGCTGGCGTGTTTATTCGATTCGATTGATTGCTCAATCGAGCCCAGTGCAAGAGACCGCACTATGGGGAAAAATGTTTGATTTTGAGGCATTTATTAATAACTCAAAAACGAAGCAACATTTTCAAATTTAGTTTTTAGATTTGAGGATCCAAATGCATTTATTTAAAAATAACAGGGCATGGTACCGCTTATTTTAAGGACTAAGGATACCAATATCCTGAACTTGCATAAAATATTGCAAGGTATATGGCATATAAAATTGGAATTTCAAATTTTGGGTGCCACGCCCCTTCTGTCATAAAATGATGTACAAAGAAATGAAACGCTATATATTTGCATACCCATATTATATACAAGTGTTGTAAATTACAACAAAATCGGTTATACACAAGAAGAAAAATACTAGTATTTTGTAGATACTAAAGCTTAATAGCGACACGATTTATTCTGTTAACTTAACAGCGGTGCGCTCTGTTAACATTCGTAGTACCTACATTATAGTTTAATATTATTTCAATAAGTTCCGCCAATCAAAGTGGATTTAAATCATTTTAAAAAATAAATTAATGCATTGAAATGTAGTATTTTTGCCCATAGTGCTACGTTCGTACTATCGTACTATAGCAAAAGTGAACACACACTCACCGCAAACGAGTTCTCCCTTTCTCTGACCCAGACCCGCACAGCACTCTAAGTAGTAGGTCAGTGTAGACGAGACCCAAGTGTGCATGTGTGTGTGTGTGTGTGTGTGTGTGTGTGTGCATTGTATGTGTGTATGTGGGTCAACACCCGAGCCGACGAACGGACCTATGGCTATTGTCCCCTACCCCATAGACCCACTACCATATGCCACAAAACGCCCACCACTTGGCGCGGTGACCTCCAAGCATAACGGTACATTGACCTCGCGTAAAAGCCGCCGTTAGAGCTGAAGTTTTGGCTGAAGTTGGCGTGGATTGATGATGGTACGAGCAGATCTGCCTTGACAAAGTTCTAGGCTTACAAATCGTCTTAATCTTATTTAAAGCTATATTTGAAAAGAACAAAAGGGTCTATTAAGCCAGTGCCTATAAGAAAGGTGTATAACACCCAGAAGGTTAGATTCTGCCGATCTAGTTGTTCTTGTATTTTCAATATCCCCCCACAGCGTTTCACCACCAACCACAAAGAACCACAACAGCCTTTTAGAACTTGCAAACTGTAAGAGCTACAGCAGATACAATTTTGAGTATTAATTTTCTATGACTTGTACTATTTAAAATTCTTTCATTCGTTTTATATATTCTATATTATGTATAATTATAGTTAAAGTACAATTATATATTTGTTATTATATATAATTATTAGACTATTTATATTTTAATTTATATATTGACCTATAAAATAATTATTTTAATTTTATTAAATTTTAAAATTATCAATTTTTTCTGCTTAGTTATAGATTGCAGATTAAATAAATAATTGGACAAATTTATATATTTTTATCAAAGTCTAAAAGACTACTAAGTTTGTAAAATTGTTTGTGGTGGTATAAAAAAATGTCTTCATTCTATTTTAACGTTAGAATATTTCTATTGAAATAAGCATTAACGCCAAGTTCTAACGGAAATATTTACAAATATCGTATTTTTAATTATAACGAAAAAACAGGTGAGTTAAAGAAGGACACCTCTTAAATCTTAAATCAAGTTACCTTTTACTTAGTTAACACTTAATAAAAAAATAAATTGTGAATAATTTCTAAGATAAAAATTTACAAATATGCAAACTACATTGAATAAACTTATTAAAATATAAATTCATTTAAGTAATGTTGATTACATTTGATTCTCGGTTTATTTTGTCTTTTTAAATATATAGTATATCATAAATTTTATTGCAACAGTTATGCTGAGAAAAATACTAGTAAACTTTATAAAGGTCGCTTTGTTTCTCAATTTGTTCTAAAAATCTTGTCACGCCTATATCAAGTTTATTTCCAGAATTTTTCAAACAGACTTTGAGGTTTATTGTTACAATTCTAATTGGAAAGCCATTGTTTATGGCTTTGTTATTTGGCTGAAATTTCTAAGTGAAGTGAATGTAGTCAAAGTAGTTCAGGCATGCATAAACCCGTTTCATATTTGATAAAAGAATTTATGCAGAGTATGTATAAGCATATCATTAATTGAGCACATTCTCGATCGAGGGAAAGGCGTTATTGCGCTGCGAGTGTGGCACAGAGAGTCTGTAGTCTGTAGTCTGTAGTCTGTTTCTGGTTGCAAGTTGTCTTCGACTTGCTGCACTTTCACTGCCAGCAACAACAGAAAAATACAAGAAAAAAACACAAAAATTGCACCGAAATCTAAGCCAAAATGCAGCGATTTTGAGAACTTTTTGGTCTTGGCAACTGGAATTTCCCGAACGGGGCTGATGCATGAGTGTAAGACAACTGCAACAGCAGCAGCAGCAAAAACACAAAAAACAAAAAAAAAAACAAAAAAGAAAAAAAAAAACTTATTTGACGTACTATCTGAGATGTACTTGATCTTTGTCGAAAACTTGACACACTTTTTTCGGTCAATGGCTGGCAGCAACGACTTCCAGCTATAGCTATATAACAACTACAACTACTCCAGCTACATCTCCAGCTTTTAGCTTTAGCTATAGTCTTGGCTCCAGTCAAGCGCTTCGCTCAGCTGCGGAAAATTCGAGGGAAATCGCTGCCCCAAACAGCGTCAGCCTCAGCTTCAGCCTCAGCCTCAGTCTTGTTGCAAGCAATTGCCGCTGTTGTTTTCATAGTTAACTCAAATGCAATTTTCAATTGAGAAAGTTTCGCGGCCAAAGATTGCAAATTTGAGACAAGCAGCAGCTTCGCTCTTAGCCTTAAATTAATGTCGACTTCTCTGTCAGCCGCCTCAAATGAAAATTGACTTCCTCCATGCACCTCAGAACTTTTCACGCTGCCCATAAAAATGCAAAAAACGAGAAAAAACTGTTGAAATTGAATTTGGAGTTCAATTAGCCAAACAATATGTGCGAAACGGCTTAGATTTCTCCACTTCCTTTTGGCGCCAGCAACTAACCAAAACAAAAGCTACAGCCTTAACAACACACAGCGACAATTTCAACAGCACCAACTACAACAACTTCGACAACAATTGCGATTGTTGTCTGACACAAAACTGTCATCAACATATCAACAATGCCTGAAGATTCAAAGCGAATGTCAAGAGCAACAGCAACAACTGCAACAACGGCAACAGCAAAAACAATTGCAACTGATATTGCATCCTAACGACAACTTTTGCTGCAACCAAGTAAAATATAACAATAAAATAGAAAAAAAAAAATTATGTTTAGCATTTAGCCAGAAAGAACTTAGAAATATATTAAATAAAAGTAAAATACTTAAAATATTAAAAAAAAATAACAAGATATTATTTAAATGAAATGTTTTAATTTATATAAAAATAATTTAATTCAAACAGTAACAAGCAACAAACTCAATTTTGCAAGCTGTGTCTATATTGTTCAGAAATATTTTGCATACCCTGTATCCATTGAAAAATGGAAAATACGGCGTTATTAACTTTGTCAGAATGAATGTAACAGGCAGAAGGAGACGAGATACAAAGTATATACATATATTCTTGATCAGGGTAACGAGCTGAGTCGATTTAGCCATGTCTGTCTGTTTGTCCGTCTATCCGTTAGTCCGTCTATCTGTCTGTCCGTCCGTCCGTTTGTCCGTCTGTTTTAACGAGTCGATCTCAGCAACTATAAGAGTTGATCGTTTTTGAAAGGTGTATACCATACACAGATCAAGTTTATTTAAAATTTAGAATGCCACGCCCCTACCGCGAACAATGACAGAATACATTGACCAATTAAACACATACAAAATAAATAAATTCTGTCATCTACGAACTGTAGAGATGAGTAATATCTACCAATTCTGTGCATTTCAATTAAATCGGTCCATAAATAGAAAAATTATGATTAACTAAAGATTTTCATATTGATATTAGTTTGAATGTAGCATGCCATACACATAAGTAGTAGGCGAGCGTGAGCTGTGGTACAGGTTATAAGACAGTCTGGCATAATATTTACAGAATATCATCAATATTGATACTTTTTTGATTTTGAAATTCAATATATTAATTTAAACTAAATTAATTAAATTAATCATTAAATTATCTTCAAATTAAGACTTTTCCGTAAATTCTAAATCTAATTCAAAATCTGATACAATAATCGTTTTAAGGTAAATCGAAAGTTTCTCATTTTGCAAGTCGGATTAATATATATATTTAAAAAGCGTAATATAAGTCATCAAATAGTTGCTGTGATTTTTAGTGTTACGCCACCAAGTGCAGCATCTGCAATGTGCACAGCTGCAATCATCTGATGGAAGCAACATTTGACTGATATGAAATCAACAACAACTGAAAATCATAATGGATATAAACACAAAAACCAGTTAAGGCAGTTTCCTTCCGGAATCAATTATTTTTCACTTTGCTGTTTATGTTTTTTTTTTCACGTTCATGATCACAAAATTTCGTCGTGCGGTGCATGCAACATTTGCCCCACTGCAAAGTCAGTGTGTCAGTAGTGGAGGCAACAACAACAACAACAACAACAACTACAGCAGCAGCAGCAGCAACAAATGCAACATCAGCAATCTTGTCGTTGTCCATGACAGACTGCATTGCTACTGTGTCTGACGGCAATGATTTGCAATTGCCTTGTTGTTGCTGTTGCTGTTGCTGTTGGTGTTGCAGTTGCAGTTGCTGTTGGTGTTGGCGTTGCTGATGTGATTGCTGCTGCTGCTATTGTTGGCTTGATTGCTATTTGCACCCTGTGCACCTTCTGCAATGTTATAGCTTTTTCCCAAAATACCCAGTCCCAGATGTATAAATAGATAAACTATTAGCTAGGCAGATAAGTAGGCGGATATACAGAATAACCGAAAAGGACCAAAGGACCAAAGGATCGACACCCTGCACCCTATATTTGTCATGTTTCATTTAACTTTTTTATCTGTACCCTGCCTTAATAGCCGATCTGCAGCGGGCGACTGACAACTGCAATCTTGTTTCATGAATAACTTTTGTGTTTATTAACCGATTTATATGCGTATTTTAGGATACATATATATAATATTAGAGAGTATATATTCTGAATAGCATGTTACTATGTTAAATATTACGCATGTTGTGAGGTTTTTATCGATTATGTAGTAAAGAGGGCGTGACATCCAATATTTAAAAAAAAATCAGTGGGACGGAGGCTACAGTCGGACGTAACCGACCGTAGGAGACCCTTTACTTTGGGTATATGTACATACAAAGTCAATCAGACGCACACATACTAAGCTACCTGCGTATGCCTAGCACACCACCCCCCCCTCAGCAATGTGCGGCAAATTGTCTGTGGCATATGTTCGCTGTTTCTTATCCGATCGAAACAAAATTCACAGCGTCGATAGAGAATGTCATAAACTAGTTAAATACCAAATTACAAATCAATAGCTTGGAAACTGTGGCTACAGCAGCTTTTTGCGGTTTGCGGGGGAAGGGGAAGAGGTATCCAAAATCTAAAACAAACTCGTGCTGCTTACTGATTAGGAGAACCTAAATCCCAAATATGATGTCTCTAGCTCTTATAGTTGCTGAGATCTAGGTGTTCATACAGACAGACAGACAGACGGACAGACGGACAGACGGACAGACAGACGGACGGACATGGCTATATCGACTCGGCTTGTCGTCCTGATCAAGAATATATATACTTTATGGGGTCTGCCACGCCTCCTTCTGCCTGTTACATACATTTCCTCTTTGCACTAAGTTAATAGACCCTTTTTACTTTTTTAAAGTAAAGGGTCTAATAATCTGCGTATGGTATACACCTACCCACCTTCCTAGATCTACCGGCTCATCCCGACAGACGGGGTTAAATCGACTTACCTCTCCGTCCTAGTCAAGAATATATATTAACCCAGTTTTACCCATTTTACAGGGTAGAGGGTAGAAAAATATGGATATGTAATGGTTAGATGAATGGAACGATAAAGGGATGGATAAATATTCAAAGATAATTATAGGTAAGCAGAAAGTATATACATATATAACTTAATATCAGAAAAATCAGATTCACCCAATATCTGCATCGATTCCATACAGAGCGTCGATTCATCATGCACTGATGAAGCAGGAGAGCCTGCATGCATTGACTGTGCGAGGCTCACAGAGAGGCTCTGACTGTCACTGTCAGCAGCCAACATACTTTCGCCAATGCGTAGAGCACGCTCAAAAAACAAAAACTGCAAAAATAAATGAATTTCCCCAATTAAGCTGAGCTTAAATTGACGATAGAAATTTCTTGGAAAAGCGTTTGCTGCCAATCGAGCCAGACAAGTCGAGAGCCTCGCACAATCGCCAAATGTTGCAAATGAAAAAATTCCAACAAATGGGAAGAAAATGCATTACCTGGAAAGTACAACAACAACAGTTGGAGTTTAAGACAAACGTCAATTCTAAATGAAGGCCAAGGTTGTGTTTTCAGTTTATTCAATGATTCATGGTTTTTTTTTGCTGTAAAAATCAGATTTGATGAATGTAGTATGTAAGCATAATTTAAATAGTATACGATTATATTATACCTAATATCCCGGTATACATATCGGAAACATACAATTTAAACTGATTTTTTAAATCAATATAAGATTATTACCAGATTTGTATTTGAAGACCATTTGAAATTATTTTTTTAATTTGCCCTATGTATATACAATTTTTCTTTATATTTTATTATTATTATTTATTAATTAAAATAATACATATTTATTAAAAAAATCATAGCTTGTATATATTTATCCAATATTTTATAAATATCACAACGATCTTTTTAGAATGAAATATTTATCCAATATTTTGTAAATATGACGACGATCTTCTAAAAATAAGATCATCAAAATTTCGAAAACTCTAATTAAATTGATTAATACGAATTTAAATTTTTTTTTTTGTTTATTTGTTACGATCGTAAAAACGTGGTAAACTTTTTGTAATTGTAAAATATTATTGTTGTAAAATTTTTATTAATATTTTAAATTCTCACTTATTTTATAAAATTCTCCTTATCTATAGTGAAATGACGGTTATATTTGATGGTAACTCCTAGCATGTCATGCGCCAACAAAAGCGTTTTGGCCAAATTGCATACAACATAGTGTACATGATTTTAGATGTATTTCCATGGAAACTGTGCCATATTCTGTTACATTTCCGGAATTTTCACTGTCAGAGTCGGCAAATACGAAAGACTTAGGCAACGAACTTGCTAGAAAAGCTGCAACAAATTGCAAGCAGAGCGAAAGTTATCTTACACTTGATTGATTAACAACTTTCTACTCCTACGGATATTATAATCTCTGCAATTTGCATTTATTCTGAGCAAGAGTGACTTTGCAAATGCTCAGCGAGGGGGGGTGGGGCGGGGAGAGGGGGTCAGAGAGTGAGCAGGAGAGCATGCGAAGTAAAGTGATTGAGCTGGAAATGGACATGTGCTTAAAGCTGCTGAAATGTTGCACAGCGAAAGCAGAACATTTGAATTTCTATGCAAAGTGAAGGCAGCAGCAGCAGCAACAGCAACAGCAGCAGCAGCAGCAGCAGCAACAGCAACTGCAACAGCAGCAGTAGCAGCAACTGCACTCTCTACCAAATGTTAATGAACTTTGCATGCATAAATTACAGAGACAACAGCAACAGTTGCTGCAGTATCCGCCTTGTGTTGCTGCTGTTGCTGTTGTTGCTGTTGTTGCTGTTGTTGCTGCTGTTGCTGCTGTTGCACTCTCCATTAGTTTTTGCATATGGCAAAGTTTTCTTTTTTGTGGTTTTTAGACCCTGTACTTACAAAAGTACAAGAGGGTCCATAAAGCTAGTGCTAATGAGATATGTGTGGAACATCAAGAAGAGGGCGTGGTGGATCCCGCAAAGTATATATATATTCTTGATCAGGACCAGGAGATGAGTCGATATTGCCGTGTCCGTTTGTACCGTTTAGCTATCTGTCCTTCCGTAATGACACGTAGAACTCGCCAACTATAAAAGCTATTAGCAGCATATTGGGTATATATGTAGGTTCTCCCATGCTGTAAGCAGATCAAGTTTGTTTCAGAATTTGGTTGACTTCCTCCATTCCCCCGCTAACCGTAAATTACCTTACGATCGGCTAAGAAACAGCAAAGATATGCAACAGACAATTTACTTGATTGTGCAGAGGGGGATATTCGATTGGTGCATACGCGCATAGCTTGCCGCTGTTTGTGAGCCAGTGATTATTGAAACACATAGTAAAGGGTCTCCTTCTGTCGGTGACGTCCGACTGTAGCCTTGCGTCCGACCGATCTGCTGCATCCTTGCTGGTTTTTATTGCTCTTGCCGCTGTGCTAAATCTGCATAAGTAGGACATGCGGGGCGCAAACTGACATTGAGGCGGATGTGGCTTTGGCTACAGCTTCCTCTTGCCGCTTATCTAACATGGATTACTCCCAGTACCAAGACCCCCGTCTGTCCGACCATCCGTTTGTCTGTCCGTCTGACTGTCTGTGTGTGTGTGTGTGTGTGTGTGTTTGTGTGCTAGTTTTGTGCTCATCATTGTGGCATTTGGGCGATTCGGCTTTTCGGCATTTCGGCTTTTCGGCATTTCGGCGTTTCGGCTTGCGCCACTTACGACCCGGGATTTACGAGCTGCGATCAGCTGTTCGGCTACAGCTTTGCTCTTGCCAGCTCTTAGGCCAACGCTCGCACGCTCTCTGGCGCTGGCTGACGCTCTTATGTGCATTTGGCTTGAGCGCTTTTTGCCTGTTTTCTCTCAAACATGTTCGAAGCGGTTGTGCGTGTGCTGGGGCTCTTATCAGTTTGTGATTAGCTCGCATTCGGCAGCGCAGCTTCAGCTGGATGGGACGTGCGCTGCCTGCATTCAGTTTGTAACTTTTGCACCTGCAATAACAGCAGCAGCAACAGTTGCTGGCACAGCAGCAACATCGCACCAACCACAACTCTCAGGATCTATAGTTTATTTGGTTTCTGATTTTTGACTTTTGCTGTTTGTTTTTCACTGTTATCGCATTGCAGCTGTTGTTGCTGTTGCTGCTGTTAGCAGTTGCTGCTGTTGCGAGTTCAATGACATTTCACCTACATGTATTCAAGTTGGTTCAAAAGTTATGAATTCAAAAGCGGCTGCTCCCTTAGCTAGCTTACACTTTTACTTTCAGGACTAATTTGCGTTGTTCTTTGGTGTTCAGTTGTAAAAATTAAGAAAAATAAAGTTAATTGTATATACGATATGGTAAGTTAATAAGATAAGATATCTCTATTAGCAAATATAAACTTGAAATAATTATTTAGCAATAAAAGATTGTAGAAGTTTATTAAAATTATTATTAAAACTTTCTAAAGTGGATCAAACATATGCGCTTTTAATTAACATTAAAGAAACTTTAAAAATAAAACAAATATTGCCTTATCGAGATAATACATGCAAATGTTTACTATTTCAGACAAACTTTATACAAATTATATATTTACTTTTTAGAATGCGTTCATTACGTTGAACTGTAGGTTAATTTAAAATAATGTTGTTTAAAAGCTAAATTAAATATAACTTTTATCGCATTTGTTTGCTTTGATTTTATGTGCAATTCATATTTAAACAATTAATATTTTTCTGCGACCTTTCCATTTACTATATAGCTAGCTAACATCAACACACTATTTAAACAACTATTTTTATGAATGAATCTGTCAAGTTTACACAATTAAATGCTATAAAATCAGTAAGCAATTTATTTATTGAATGATTTAATTTGGTTTGCAGTTAGCAAATCTTTTTTAACTAAACAATTATATCGCGTTTTTTGTATACAAATTTGAGTATTTTTATCAAGAAGTTGTATTTTACTTTACTTTTTATCAAATATTGAAATATATTTATTATTTGCAATGTTTTTTTTTTTAATTTAATATTTTAATATATTTTCATTTTTTTTATATATTTACTATTTTTATTTTAAGGTTTTTTAGTATTGTGTTAAAAAAAAGATTTGTATATACATGAATGTATATGAATTTTCATATAATATATTTAATGGATTTTAAATAAACGCTGTAAGGCAACTTTTGTTGAAAATTTTACATTTAATATGGATTTTACAAAAATTTGGTTTATTTATTTAATGTTATGTATTTCAGGTACTTTGCTTTAATTTATCTTCATTTGAATTCATATCTATTGATGTGTATTTGCTAACTTTAATATATTAAAGATAATTGGGTTAGGTTTCACTTAACTTTTGTTTTAAGTCTTTGATTTTGCATAGTTTTGATTTGCTCGAATATTTGTATAAAGGGTATGTAGGGTATAATAGGGTATAAACAACTCTCACAGTTCCTAAATTGTTGGCGCACAATTTGCAGCAGCAAAAAGAAATTTTACGGCCTATTTGTGATGTTGCGTTGTCGTTGTTGCTGGCGGTAGTTTCTGCTATTGTTGGTACACTTGGAAAAATAATGTATGATTCGCTTTACAAAATCAAGCTCTATAATAAATCAAGCTTAGCTCTAGAATTTAAGTGAAAATTAAAATATACTTCAGACTAATTGATTTTGAAATATAATTTTGAAACATAATTGTGAGAAAAAAATAATTGAAATAGTTACGAATCGAATTTTAGTCATAGAAGTTAATGAAAATACTAGAAATTATGAATATCGTTTTTGGTTCAAGACTTTTGCTAGCCCATTGAACTTTAGACACTGCAAACTCTTGATTAAACTACGAAAGTGCTGACTTTTTTCTCAGTGTAAATGTTGTTGTCGCTGGTAGAGGGCCCGTCTACGATTCTGGGCAAATGATGATGTTGTTGGCATTGCTGATAGCATCGTCTCAATCGCAGTGTTGCCGATGTTTGTTGCTGATGTTGCTCATTTCTTATGTTGTTTTGTGACTTTGCTTTTTGAGGGCAATTAAAAAGTTGTCGGTCCGCGTTGCTTGATGTCTCTTTGTCTTAGTCAGTCAGTCAGTCAGTCAGTCAGTCAGTCAGTCAGTCAGTCAGTCGGTTATTCAGTCAATCACTTAGTCTGTCCAACTGTCTTTCTGGCAGTCTGTCTGTTTGCTGTTTGTCGCTCGTAGTTTGTTATCTGTTGCTCGCTGGTTTGTTTGTTTGTTTGCTCGTTGTATTACGGTTGTTTAGCCAAATTTACCGTTGTCTTCTGGCCCAGCCCCGTCCAACGCATTTGGCTAGCTGTATAGGCCTATGGGCCGTGCTTTCTTTAACACCGATATGGCCTACGATATGGTAAGTAGTTACACGTGTGGCTTCCAAGCGTGGGGTTTTTATACCCTGAACGCATGGAACGACTGAAATCAGGGCCAATAACTTGGTGCAAATGTATGTAACAGGCAGAAGGTGTTGTGAAGGACATTATAAATGATATATATTCTGTGTCCGAGCTGAGTCGATATAGGCATGTTCGTCTAGATATCTTGCCATTCAGCACTTGTATTTTTTATTATTCACTCTATTTAACTATCTAGAAAAACGTTTAATCGGTTAATAAATATATAACTTATTAAAGAAACATTATAGCAGGCTTTGCCTCACTTCAATCTTGTTACACTCGGAAAAATCAACAATGATTCGTTACACAAAATAAAGCTTTTGAATCAATCTGGTGTTGCTCTAGAAATGAAGTACAAATTGGAATAGAATCATGAATACATTCAGATAAATTAAGACAAACCCGGGCTTGAATTATAAATACGTACTTTAGTTAAGCACGATTCTTATTCTATTTTAAGAATTTCGATTGAAGTTTGAACACCGCAAATTCTTGATTGAAGTACGAAAACTTTTGATTTCTCTCTGTGTAACTTATTTTTAAGCTAGATTGAAATTGAATATGCATAAGTAGCATTCAAAAAAGTTAGGAGTTTCCTTACATGCCACTGCTAAAAAGACAGCGAGTGCACAGAATCAGTGGAAGTGTGGGCTTAGCGGAGTTTCTCTTCCTTGGACTTTTACAAGTCTTCTCTTTCTCTTTCTCTTTCTCTTGCTTTTCTATATATACTTTTTCTCTGTGTATATGTGCTTGTGTATGTGAGTTAAGCAAAGCTTGAGTGGAAAGCATGACCTACCTTTCTACATCATTTCAGACTCATGCAAGGCACTTAATGCTCAAGGATTGATTAGGATTGATATTAGGTCATAGAATATGTAATATGCTGCACAACTGTTTGACAACTGTTTGACAACTGTCGTCCAACAGTAAGAGCGTATTTCAGCCATATGCAAAGCCATGTGTAGTGTATTAAATATCGGCTATTGCTGCTGTTATTAATGTTGCTGCTGCTGCTGCTGTTGCTGCTGTTGCTGCTGCTGTCGAGCACATTCATATTTTACAACTTTCGGAGATGCTTTCACTTCCATACCAACAATTTACAGCAACTGCTGCTGCTGCTGCTGCTGCTGTTGCTGCTGTTGCTGCTGTTGCTGCTTATATGAGCCATGGCACATCTTCCGCATGCAGCAGCAACATTCGACATTTGCATGCAGCAGCAGCAATTGTTCAACTCAGAATCAAGTTGCATAGACAGCTGCCCCATGAAATCAATAGAAATGCTACAAATTGATTGCGTTGTAGCAATTAAAGTTATACACAGCAGTAACAGCAACACAAACAGCAGCAACACCAACACCAACAGCAACAACACCAACACCAACAGCAGCAGCAACAGCAACAACGTGAATATTATCATTAGCATAAATAATGGTGAAAAATGAAACATACACACAGCACGCCGCACAGTGGTAACAAGGGCCAATTCAGCTGGACATTTGGCCAAATTTGATTTGTCGATTTGACAAAAAGTTGCTAATGTTATTAGAAATATTGTATACCAAGGGAACCACATTAAAAATTCAAATTTACATAGTTTTATAATATATTTAATATATATATAATATAATATATATAATATAATAGATTATAGTTAAAGAATCCTTTATCCGTCCTTGACTCATATAATGTATCATATCAATTGAATCATAAATCACGAATATTTTTAAATTTCCTTAATACTTATGCCACTTGGCTTTGATTTTTTTTTTTTTTCAATTTTTTTAATAAACATTGAAGGATAATTAGTTAATAATTAATTTAAAACAATTGAAAACTATTTCGTATTTTCAATTCATTATTGATATTATTTAAATGGAATTTAGTTGCTTTTATCAACCACAACTTCCTTCCCGCCCCTAGGTGATTTCTTGTTTGTGTGAGCTTAAATAAATTTAATAAATTTTGCGAAAATCAAATTTTTAAAAACAGATTTCAACTTAAACACCAAGTACATTTTTTATAGATAACAAAATATTATGGGTAGTTCGAAAACAAATTTAAAAACACTTTCCTGGCCTAACTGAGAATTACAAATTCAAAACTTAAGCAATTTTGTAAATATGAAGCACATAAAAATTGTAACTATGCCACATTTTGCCCATAGTAGATTGGCCGTTTTAACCACTGTGCGCTGAGCTTTTGCTGCTGCTGTTGCTGTGTGTGTTTGGTGTGTGTGTGTGTGTGTGGTTGGTGCGTGTGTGTGTGTGTGTGTGTGTGTTTACAACACACATTTCAAAAGTCGGTGACTGTGGCACTGAGTTAGTAGTGCGTTAAGTCAACGAACGCGGTCGCGCAGACGCCGACTGCGGCAGCGATGGCAGCAACATCGGCAGCAGCAGCAGCAGCAACATCGACGGCAGCAGCAGCAGCAGCGGCAGCAGCAGCAGCAACATGAGCTATAAGCGCTCTTTTACTCTTTCTCGCTGTCTCTGGCTGTCGCTCTGCTGGTCTGTTGGCCTCTGTTGGGGCTGCCACCGCTGCCGCTGCCGCTGTCGCTGCTCGAAATCCGCGCAACTGTTGCTGCTGCTGCTGCTGTTGCTGCTGCTGCCGATGCCGGTGCCATGCAAACGTGGCCGCAGCAGCAGCAGCAGCAGCAACGCGTCGTCGATGTCATCGTAATGCAAACGTAAACGCACTTAAAATTTGGCGTTTTGGTTGCTTTCACAAACGTTGCACGTTGCCTGTTGCTGCTGCTGTTGCTGCTGCTGCTGCTGCTGGCTGCGCTGCTTCAGTTTGCTTTTGGTTTTTTTATTTACTTTTTTATACACATTTTTTTTTTATTTTGGCAAACTGACAAGTTTATTGAACTTTTCACAGTTCTCAGGTCTCATCTGGTCTGGTCTGGTCGCTGGGCCGGAGTTGTCGATGTCGATGTCGATGTCGTCCATAGAGCGAGTCGGAGTCGCTGTTGAAGGGGCACGCATCGCTCGCTGTGAGACTTTCTCCGCAATCGTCATCAATTTATCAATTTGCTGGCCTTTGTCTTTGACTACTTTGGCCCCATCGTTATCAAGACCCATCATAGTTTTCTTAATTACCACAACTTATCATCAAGCCAAGGTTTACACACGAATACAACTGCGAGTGCGATTACAAGCTGCAATCAGCCAGGCACTACGTAATCTATATAAGTATGAAGCATTGTGGAGTGTGAAATGAGCAGCCCAAACATTGGCCCAATCACTCAATTTTTCTTAAAAGCAGTAACAAATGTAGCCATAATTTACTAAAAGGGGAAAAATATCAAATAGACAAGCTGCATACAAATTTGTAAAAGATTTGGTAGAAATGCAAATATTAAAAATTAAAAAATTAATCATTCATTCGAAATAGCTAACAAATTAAAAAAAAAAACCAGAATGGGCGGAATCGATTAGTCTACCCCAACTATACAATAATCTGCACTTTTTACTTTAAATATAATTGAAAAATATTAAACAAAATTAAAAAAAATTTTTTTTTTTATCATATTTTAAAAGTATTTGTAAAATATTATACGAAGCACATGAACAATGCTTGTTCTTACTAGAAGATGATAATTATAATGTTTCTCCAATAACAATTTGCCTCTTTAAATAACATTTTGTGCGCTATTATTTATATATTTACTTAGCATTATAGACTAATTTTTGAAAATATGACTTATAATAAACTGTTTTAATCTTCTTACTAATTAATTTTGTTTTGTAAATATTTGAACATCATACATATTTCGTTGTTTTCAATTAATTTTTAAATACATTTTTTCTTAAGCTTGCTAAAGCTACTATTAATTCAAAAGTTATTACTTACAGTTACAAATTATTATTATTATATTTTGATTTTAAATTTAACATAATGCTGTAATAAATTTATGTCTTTTTTAATATTGACAAGTTATTGTATATGTATTTAAATGTAAGTTATATATTATATATTGAAATATTATTTATGATGAATTTAAACACTTTTGTGATATTTAATAAACATATTTATAAGTTAGTAATATTAAACAGCTGCTGCTATACATAAACAATCCGTAAGTTAATTTCAAAGTATATTAAGACATATTTTGATATATTTATTCTTTTATTTTGTAATTTTATTATAATTTTTGAAATTAATTTTTATAAATATGTATATTATAAAATATTATTATTTATGCGTTCGATTCTCTTAATATTATGTTGTTTATTCGGACATGTTATGGGTGAAAATTAGTTTATAGGCCATGAAGCTTTAGTTCTTATATAAAAGGCAGGGTCCGTTATCTTTTAACACGGCACAGCTTTTGTCAAGCACACACGACTGGAGATACTCACGCGGTTACTCTTACTTCGTTATCTTGATGATTTTGGCTTGATAATTGAATTTCTGTATTGCATTTTATGCCCATTACGTTTTATCAAAAATTACCTGTATGCAGATCTGCAGATCCCTAGGCTGGGCACGAGACTTGAAGGCAATAAAAAATAAAAACAAAGAACACCGATAAAAAATGTTGTGTAAATGCGAAACGAAAGTCGCCCGAGCGACTTGCAACACGTTCGATAATAATCAAAATTTAAGCACCCAATAAATTAACAAATGTTTATAATTTCACTTTGTATTGAACAAAAACATAAACACAAAAAATATTAAAAAAAAAAGCAGAATGTTTTTCCTTGTTTCATTTTTGTTTATTAAATTTTTGTTGTTGTGATTTTTATTATTTTGATTATTATTAAATTTAAACCGATTTTCCTGCGTGTTTTTTATGCGCATATTTGCTGGCGATGCTTATCACAATCATCAATGCGACTTCAAGTGCGAGTACCCGTATCCCATAATCAATACTCAATACTCAGCACTCAGCACTCAGCACTCTGAGTGTACGAATGTCCAAAAAAAAGTTGGTCAAAAAGTTTTGCCTGTTTGCGCAGCTACGACAAATATTTAAACTGCGCATTGGCGAGCTGGTAATTTGAGTGTCCGTCCGCGTGATGATCATTTTTTATATTTTTTATAGATATATGTATATGTTTTTCATTGTGGGAAAGCATGTACTCTGTAGGACTTGATCGAATATGAGAACTGCAATTCGCAAACTCATAAACAACACCAAACAGAATCATACACACAAAAAAGCGTGTATGAGTGTGTGAGTGAATGCACACTCATGAGTGCCTGTGAGTGTCTGTGGCTGTGTTGTTTGTGTTTGTATCTTCTCCACTTACAATTCTATGTTTGCCACTTGCACGTTGTTGGACACGTTATGGACTTGGGCTCGAGTGCAGCTGACGACGCGATAAGCGAATCTGATAAATAGGCATTTGTTGATGTTGACATCGTGTCAAACCATTCACTCTTTCATTCACTCATTCATTCAGTCATTCCGGGGCATCTAAGCCAACTCTACACTCGCCAGCTCCTCAGTTGTATTATTGTTTAATTGTGTTAATGCATATCCTCTACCTAGTTCGCTTTATATGTAATATATTTATCTTACAAGTGCAGATTTTGAAAACAAGTTTCTATTAATTTAAACAAGTTTTTATTATCAAATCTTAACTAAAGATGTACTGTATTAAATTGGCTGTTCGTAATGCCAGTACAATACAATGAATAATTAAAACTAGAATCTAAATACTTCATGCTTAAATTATAATAATAATTTAAAATTTAATTTAAAATACATTAAATTTTTCATATTATATTTCAGAATGTTTTCGGCTTTATTTATTTGTTTATTTCAATGTACAAAATTTAAAAAATGTGCTGTGTTGATTGGTCGTTTTCGACATTCAATAAATAAATTAATTAAATAAATAAGCAGACGCTTTTAATTTAATTTTCAGTTTTGGTAGGACTTAAAACAAGCCAAAAATATTCGGACGGGGCAGATCAGTGGGCGAAGGTATTTTTGATTTTTTATTTATTGAAGTTTATTCAAAATTTAAGAAATTGTTCTCTTTAAAATGGTTTTGATAAATTGATAAGAATATTAGATAAGTAAGTATAAATTTGCTACTTTATTTTCGATTTGGTTCAAACTTAAAACAAACAAATAAATCGAATCTAGCTTTATTGTTGGAATTTTAATTTAAGAGTTTTATTTAATTAATTTTGTCTATATTTGTTTTATTTAAAAAAAAGTGCTCTGTTGACTGGTCTTTGTAGACATTAGTTAAATTAGATGTATCAATATAAATTAATAGCTTAATTTCCGAGCTAAAAAAATCACATCTCCCTTAGCTCTTTTTTAATAATATTGTACTCTTCATTTATATGCTTTATCTGTATACCCGTATTTTAGGTCAAAATATGCTGAACAATACTTATTTATAGTCGGATGTAACCGACGCGAGTTGGTGGTAAAAAAAGATATAAAATAAATATGTTTATCAAATCGGCTTAAGTATATTGCAATTTGAGTTTCTACGAAATCGAATTCCAAATATCCACTTTTCTTTCCACTTTGCAATATAAAGCAGAGGTTTAAAATTAAAATTAAATTTGTAATATAAAAGATATACTTTAAAATACAAGCTAAGAATATAATTCAAGTGAGAGTGTGACTAACTTAAAAGTATGCTATAAAATCATATAACTAGTTAAAATATTGTTTAAAAATATTTTGACTTATTTAGAAAAAAACATGGAAAATATATATATATATAAGATATTAGTGTAAGTTACGTTTAAAACGATAAATTCACAACAGTATAAGTATTACGTATATTATTTTGAAACTTATCGAGTTAATTAATTGACTAGTTTTAGACTAGTATCTGGGAAATTTGTGCTAAATTAATTAAGTGTAATATTTAAAATATAATAATATATTTATAATGTAATAATATTGAATAAGCTATTCTCTCTTTCTGGTTCAGCTTTGGGTTTGGGTTTGGGTTTGGGTTTGGGTTTTGCCTGGTATTGTTGCTATCCATAAGTGATACCGGCGTTTGGTCGATGTTTGATGGCAATCAGCTGTTGGGTTTTGGGCCCAGCTATTATGTGAGTGACTGACAAAGTTTTTTTTTCGTATTTTGGTGTGGTGTAAATAAAAAGCGTACAACATATATGGACACACATAGCCCAGCGAACAGCTGAACAGAGGGACAGCTGGACAGAGCGCCAGAGATATAAGTTGAGTAGAAAAAAATAATTTCACCGCTTTTTAAGTTAACGAGCGCTGCACGTTCAAGGGCCTTACGTAAAACCATTTTGTTTTTTTTTTTTAATTTTTTCTTTTTCATAATAATGAAACAAAAAAAAACGAAGAGAGTTTAGCCCTTTTGTGTGGTATGAAACAAAGTCATTGAATGCTCATGAATTTCATTTGATTGTCGCATATTGTTCAATACACGCACCTAAAAAAGTATTCAATAAATACGAGATATACTCGCTTCATAAAAAAAAAAATTAAAAAAACTCGTATTCATTTTGATAAGCGCACGCAAACGCCCCCAAAACTGAGCAAAGAGTCGCAGCTCGATTCGGCATCGAAGTCGAAGTCGAAGTCGGAGTCGTAGATCAATGCCCGGGGACTGTATTTAAGCAAATCGAAATTAAGTTATAGTTGGGCGATTTAAAATTCAGTATTTTCCATGTTTTGCATAATAAAAATGCCTATCAAGACCCACAAAAATTAATGTAACTGGCGCTTGAGTTGCTGCGCCTTCTGCTTACTTTTTTTTTTTTTAGGTTTTTTTACAATTTTTTTATTTTGTTTTATGATTGTTACGATTTTTTTTATGATCAGTTTGGGCAGATATTGTGACATGCTTTTAGGGTCGCCTACAGCGGTGCCACTTTTAAGCAATATTTCTGCTTTGCATAAGTAGAAATTTTTGTTCGATTTTTTACTTTTTTTTTGTATTTTTTGTTGGTTTTTGGATTTTTGAATTTTGGATTTTGTATTGCTTTTTATTTGCATTTTGCTGGCATTGCGGCCATTAAATTTATTAATTTTCATTTTTCTGTTCGAAACTGGTTGGGGCATCCAATGCGTTCAAGTGTTTGCCGTTGTTTGTCGTGTCCCCTCACCTCCCCCCTCACTACTCCTCGGATGGTTTGCAGCTCTCCTCGCTGATCGTTGCCCTGTGTCAACATTGATAATTTGTCATCCAATGCGTTTGTAATTCGTATAGATTAAGCATTTTAATGTTTTCGCTTTTATTTAATTTTATGTTTTTTTTTTTGCTATTGGACTTTTTTTGATTTGTCGATTTTGGGCGCACATAATTTATTTTTCTCAATGCGTTAACGCGCGTGTGTGTGACTTTTATTGAGGGGCTTTGCACTTTCTCTAATTAAAATTAAATTAAATAACCGCTTTTTGTCTCTGAATTTTGAATATCGGCATGTAAGTAAAGTTTAAAATGTGATTTTCGATTTTATAGTATAATATTATAGTTATAGTTATAGTTAATATTGCAAATAAACTTAAGGATTAACTTTGTTGGGTCATAAAATCAATTTATGAATTGGGAAGATTGGACTAGACGATAGACTAAAACTAGGTATCAACATTATTCCAAAGAGTGAATTTCATTTGGAATAAAATATAATAATAACAATTTTTTTGGCATTTGTTAGGTATGTAAAAGAGTAGAAAATTTAGTTATTAATGCGGAGAATACCCCACAATTAATTCATAATTTAACATTATTTGATTCTAATAATATTATAATTTTTTATAGAATAAAAGAATATATACTGTTAGTTGGTTTTATTTTTTAATTTTTATAGATAGATATATTGTATTTGTATATAAAAATCATTATATAAAAAAAATTGTGAAACATTTTTTCTTTTTATTTTTTTTATATAAGATTTCCAATGCGGCACAAGTATTGGGACAAAAACATGAATTGCTAATTTCAAAGGGAAATTTTATTTTCTTTATGTTTTAATGAAATTTATGCCTAAAATTAATTTTATGAATTTTATGTTCTTCTTTGCATTTAAGCTGGTTTGGAATAGATTTGGAACTCTATCACCCAAGGATTTGACCAAATTCTTTGAAATCCTGTTCCATGCAGATTTTATCAAATATTTCGTCTAGTTCTTTGTCCTTGACGAATCCAACGATTGAATTCCCTTTACAAGTGCCTCACGATATTGAAAACTTTAAATTCTGGAACTTTATTTGATAAATTTAGTTTTCGAACGACAATTCTACCTAAAAACGCAAGAAGTTTGTTTTATTGGCTTGCATGAATCGTCCTGGAGCCTTATCCTGATGAAAAACGAATCCTGTTCCGATCAATATTTCAGCACATGGATCTGCTCAAGTGTGACTATAGTGACTAATGCAGCTACCCAGGCATAGCCTAGAAACATACAATATATCTATCTATAAAAATTCAAAAAGCCAACTGTTTTCACATTGATTCTGAAATAAACGCAATTGAATTTTGTCACAATAATTATGCCCCTAGTGTATAATCCTCTCTCATTTGCAGACCTCAAAAATACCCATTATATAAGTGGCAATTATCGTAAATTTCGACCAGCTTTTAAAGTTCAAAAGGAACTACAATAGGAAATCGACGGAATAATCAAAACGAATTGATGGCAAACCGCAAAAGAAAGCAGAAACCTATGTGGAGGATCATATTTAACATAAATGTTGTACCTTTTGCAAATAGGTCATGTGGGTATTTTGATTTATGTTTTCCTGAGTTTTACGGCTATAATCCCTATACTCGTTCGCTTTCTAAAAACAGAAAAAAGTGTTTAACGTTCCGTCAGTCTTACTGCAAAAGTTTTTTTTTTTTGTTAATTACAAGTGGTATTTTCCACAGAAATCTCGACCGTAGCAAGGGCTCGCTTAATTAGCTGTACGCCAAAACCTACATAAATTCTGAGCTGTAGGGCTTTCCGGGAGCAGCTGGATAACTCACAGATTGCTAAAAAAAAAACAGCTAAAAAACAAAAAAAAACCCCATATACAATACAGCAGCTCCGACCAGCATCCAAGCGCAGCAAGTTGAATAAACTTTTCAAAGAGTGTAGATACAATTTAAGCGCTTGAATTATCGTTTTGAAGGCCATTTTTATGAAATGAGCTGCGAACGAGGCTAGGCATGCGCAATAGTGGATCGGCCCGTTGTTGTCGAGGGGGCGGAACGGGTGGCTGGCTGCTCGCCCGCCAAGGGGGCGGTGGGGCTTGAGGAGCTTGGGGTTGGCTATAACTAGCCAAGCAGCGCCGCCGACAGCGCCAACAACGACAACGACAGCGACAGCGACAACGACAACGTCAACGCCAACGCACGAGCGTGTGAAATCATCGAGGTGAGCCGAACTGAGGCTCAAAGTATGCAGCACAAAAGTTCAATAAACTAAAGTGTCTTTTAAAAACAGGTAACAAGCGGCCAGAATGCTCTAGTCGGGGCTGCGCGACTAGCCACATACCCTGTGCCCAGCTGCAGTCCATGCACTAAATGCGGAAATCGCATGCAACAAACATCACTCTCTAGATACAGAGACAACAGCCAGCATGCAGACGGCCAACGGGCATAGTACTAGGGTATACTGTGCCCGATCTTACCCCTTAGGGCAACAAGTCGCAGCACTGGGTATTTCAGGCGACAGGCTGAGTTGGACCCGGGTCCGTGCTCGCCTCGATTGGAGTCATGTTGTAGCATGTGGTTGGTAGACCCTGTACTTTAAAAAGGCACAGAAGGGTATACCACGTTGGATGCATTCTCGAGTTAAGTCAATATATCTTTTTGTCCGTCTGTTGGTCTGTCCGTATGAACATCTAGATATTGGAAACTACAAGAGCTAGAGGCACCATTTTGAAATTTGGAATCTTTTTTTTGCATGCATTTCAAGTTTGTTTTAGATTTTTGATATCTACTCTCCTTCCACCCCTAACCGAATAAGAAACAGCGAAGATATGGTACAAATAGCTTGATCGACTTTGCTTGCTTATGTGTGTGTTTGTGTGTGTAAAAATTATTGAAACTTTGAGTATATGGTATCCCATTGTCAACAACGTCCGACTGTGGCTATCCGTCCGGCTGATCTGCTCTGTCCTTTCTGGTTATGTTTTTTCTGCATCTCATGCATGCGACAGCATTAATATTGCAACGTTGGAGGTGCAAAGAAATATGTAATTCTTGCCAAGCCAGTCCGTCAGTTAGCCAGTCAGTCGGCTAGCGAATCAGCGAAGCGAGCAACAAGAATCGGTATCTGCATCTCAAATCTAAATCCGGTGCGTATGAGTGATTGGCCATAGGTGTGTTTTCGTTTTTTTTCTGTTTTTGTTTTTTTTGTTTTGAGTGCAATGCACTGTTGGCTAGCTAGCGCAAATTAGGTGGCAACTCCTTGGGAGTGGCAACACCAGCAGCGACATCCCCTCGACCTGGCATCTGAGCCCCTAGATGCCCCTAAATGCCCTGTACTCGTGTATGGCTTTGTGCATGGTTCGAGTACAAGCAGCACACAGACGAAACTTTCACGTCGGGTGAAATGCTTTAAACAACTTCCTCGCTCCCCTCCCCCCCATCGGCTTCCCCCTTGCCTACAGTCTACGGCCATTAGCTATTGATCAAGACGACAAATATGCATATGATAGAAAGAATCTGTCTGCGCGCCGATCGCAGGCTTTTCAACTTTGGGCATAGCTTTCGTTTTTTCGGACAGCTGATTTTGATTCTATGCGGCATGTGTGTGAATGCATGTGTATGTGTGTGTGTGTGTGTTAATGATTTCCAAGTGTGTGTGTATATTGAACTTTCATATGACCTCAGCTCAATATGCATATTGTGTAGAATGCGTCTTTCTCTTGGTAAATAGAAACTCGTTCATTTTCTGGTTAACTGCTTTCAACTGTTTTATTTGTAATTTTATTAAATTTACCTTTTCTTATTTAGCATAATTTTATTTAATTTTTATTGGTCATATTTAATACCAATTAAATATATTTAATTTTATTCTCTTTGGTAAACGTTCATGGTTAACTGTTTCTATATGTTCTACATGTAATTTAATTCAATTCAATTGTATTATTTTTTATTTATTTAGTCTAATTTAATTTTATTTTAATGAGTTATATTTAGTTTTAATTAATTTTACCAATTTAATTTTATTTGTTAAATAGAAGCTGGTTCATTTTTCGATTTACTGCGATTTTCTGATATTTGTTATTTAATTTTATATTTCATTAAGCTTAATTTAATTTATTCTTAGTTAAAGATGGTTAATTGTATTACTTATATTTTTTCAATTGATTTAATTTATTTTTTTTATTGTCTTTATTTTAATTTATTTTTTTACGCGTAGTTTTTATCAGCGTTGTCAGTTTTTAGTTCTTGAATTATTTCTAAATTAATGAAAATCCTGAATATCCACCATTAATTTCAAGCATATGCCACAGATAGTATCTATAGGTTAAAATTAATGCAGATTTTGAATCCAAAAAGTCCAAAAAATTGTGAAAATGCATAATTTTTTGATGAATTTCTACGTGTTGGAGAATCCGTTAAAAGTTGAACAGAGTTCACTGACTGAAACTGCTTTCATATTTAAGCCCAGTTAAGAAGAGACCCATAAAAAAGTGAAGAAGCGAGAGTTTCGACGATGACGTTTCATTTGTCCCAATATGCATGAGTTTTTTTTTTTTTTCTTTTTTTTGTGTCTTTATTTTTTTTGGTTTTTTTGGAGGCCGGCCAAGTGTGGCAGCGAGCGAGGGCCAAGGGGCTGTTTGGTGAGGCCGAGAAGGAATGATTTTTTAATTAAGGTTGCCACAAACCAGCTGAGAGCTGGGCAGCAGCTGATGCTGAAGTTGGAGTCGATTAGAAGCATTTACCAAATGGTCAACGTTCTCCGATTTATTGTGTTGTTGCTGTAATAGTTTGGCAAAAGTTTTGCTGCTGCTGCTGTTGCTGCTGCTTCTGCTGCTGCTGCTGCTGGCAGCGACGTCAGCTGCGACAGCAACTGAGGCAGCGACTTGGACTTATGCCAGCGTTGAGTTCGTTGACCGGCGAATTTTTTGAAGTTTATTGCTGCGCTTGTTGGCTACAACTCTTGGCAGTTGGCAGTTGGCAGTTGCTAGTTGGTAGTTGCTTGCTTAACTGTCGCTGTTGCTGTTGCTGTTGCCACTAGTTGGCCGCTTTCAGTATGCCAAATATGCAACCAGGAACAGCCTGATCCAACCATGTACTCATAGAAAACGTGAGTAAATGCCCAGCGGCAGCTTATCATGGCTCAGCTGTTATCAGTGCGATCATATGGTATCGACCGCATTGTTTAACCCCAAACAAACGTTTTTTGTTTTATTTGTTTTTTGTTTTTGGCAAATCAGGTATTGCCCGTATGTGTTTGGCGATATTTTGTGATTTTTTGAATATTTATTTTTAGAAATTTTTTGGTATTTTTGGCACGCTTCCGGTGCGACGTCGATGACCTTTTCCGCCCATCTCGCAGCGAGCTGGCCAGGGCCAATGAAATGCCAATATATGTATTTTGAATATGTTTTATTTTATGATTTTTTGTTTTTTATACAGTTTTCATTTTGTTGTTGTTGTTGTTGTTGTTATTGTTGCTTTTCGGTTGCTCAATTTGTATGCATTGTTGTTATTGCTGCTGCTCGGGGTTGACAACCTTTTGGGTCTCTCAGATCAGCTGTTTAACCTGACTTTGTTGCCGTTGCTGCCGGTTATTGTTGGGGTTTCTGCTTATTATGTAATGCCGATGAGCAACGATCGCAATTTATTTGTTATTTTTTGGAAGTTTGTTGACAGTACTGCTGCTGCTCCTGATGTTGCTCCTGATGTTGCTGCTGCTGCTGCTGCTGACACTTGATGTTGCTGATGAGGAAAGTTTTTGACCTGCGCCGATCAGACCAACTGTCCGACCGCCCGCCCACACGACGAACGTGAAAGTTAATCGATAATCGAATAAAATATATATATGAACAGCAGCAACAGCAGCAACAACAGCAACAGCAGCAACAACATCTTCAGCCATACATCCAAATTCATTGAATATATATAAAGTTTATTGGCTTTTGATCCCAACGCATTATTGTTGGGGTGGGTAATGGTTTGTATTGTTGTTGCTGCTGCTGTTGCTGCTGTTGTTGCTGCTGTTGTTGCTGCTGTTGCTGTTGTTGCTGCTGCTGTTGTTGCTGTTTGCGCAATACAATTCACCGCTGGCGCTTTGACTGCACATGATGCATACGTAACGGTATCGACAGGAAGTTGTCTGTTGTCTCTTGTTGCTGTTGTTGCTGCTGCTGCTGCTGCTGCTGCTGCTGCTGCTGCGGCAGGAACTGGGAGGAGTTCATTCAATGCCGGCCAGGCGCCAGTTTTTGGTTGTTTTATGGCAGTCGCTGGCATTAGTTTGTATGAGGTCATTGTTGCTGCTGCTGTTGTTGTTGCTGTTGTTGCTGCTGCTGTTAGTCTGTTCAACACGTGCTTCAAATCGGTTGCATTTTATTTAATAATGCTATAATGTTTTAAACTTGCGGAATTTTTCAACAATTTTCGAACAATCGTAAGCATTTTAATTAATTTTTAATTTATTTCTTTAATATCATTATCGACTTACTGAAGTTGAAAAATAATATAATAAAAATAAAAATAAATAAATTAAAATAATTTATGTATTTAATTGTAATTTTTATTTAAATTACTATGTGACAATTTAAAATTATGTTTTTTAATATGGGTGCCAGACATTTCACATAAATGAAACCGATAAATATAAATTAAATCTCTATTTTAAGAACATTATTTTAATAGTAAATTTAGGTTCTTAAGATGCTAAAAGATAAGCCAAACCTTTCTGTATATTCCTATAGCTTAGCAATAAATGTAATAATATCCGCTAGCTGGCATACATATACAATTTGTTAATTAAAACAGTATCATAATTGCTTAAAAACTTTCAACAAATGTATTGATTTATTTTTTTAAGATATGTGTAAATAAATTATTGCAATAGTCACGACAAATTATCAAAATTAAATTAAGTTTAAATTTGAAAATTAAATTTTTTTTGGTTTACTTTTGAATTTTGTTGTAAGTATATATTATTTTCGGTTTAAAGGTTTTGTGAAATCAAGGTGCAAGTGAATAAACAGATAGTTAAATATTATTGCATATGAACATATAATTTTTATATATTATTTTTATTATGAAATTATGATTTTAAAACAATAAAACTATACTAATATCAGTGAGCTTTATTAAGGACAATTAAATAAATATATTAAATAGAATTAAGTAAAATTTTTAAATTAATATAGAGTTTTTTATTACATATAATAATTTGAATAATACAATTTTTTTAAATATGTATACATAAAATTAATGAAAATTAACAACGAGATAGTTTTCAAATATTATAGTAGTGTTAATTAGATTTAAATTTGTTGGGTATAATAGTAAATAGTTTCTTTGTTTGACAAAAATTCG
>JAWNNJ010001160.1:0-17500 GCA_035045125.1 Hypselothyrea guttata | reverse complement strand
GTCGTTGGCACAGTGACCGGAAAACAGATTGACTTAATGACTGAGTTTTGAAAATCAATGCTGTCGACATTAGAATGCAAAAGAGATGCCTGCAAATAGAAATAGAGAGCGTGAGAGAAATCGAGTCAGCGTGTCAATTGTTGGTGTTGTTACAATTGTTGCTGTTGCTGTTGCTGCTGTTGTTGTTAATGTGATTGTTGATGTTGCTGCTGTTCTTGTTGTTGTTGTGTGGGCGTGAAGGCTTATGCTGTGCCATAGCCTACAGTTGTAGGCCAGCGGTCATCGACCGCAGAGCGACAATCAACAAAAATGCCAGGAAAAAAAACCAGTAACGACAGAGCAGATCACTCGGACGTAGGGCTACAGTCGGACGTAATCGACAGTAGGGGACCCTGTCCTTAGCCGTTCAATAATATACAAACACAGTCGAACAAATTGGATGTTGCATATCTTCGATCGTAATGTTTTCAATGGAGAATGGCATAAGCTGGCTTAAAAATACAAATTGTTGAGATCTATGAGACCTCTAGGGTTTTTTGGGATTTACGGGATAATGAGAAGCAATACTTTATCGAAACTCTAAAGCAAACTTGATCTGCTTACTATGTACATAGGAGAACCCACATACCCAAAATGATGTCCATATCACTGATAGTTTGCGTGGTATTCATAGTATTCCAACGGACGGACAGACGAACATGCCATGATGATATCGACTCAGTTCGTCGTCCTGATTAACTCTACTTTATACATATACTCTGTGAGACCTCACTCTGGAAATTACACACATTCTTCTTGCGCACTAACTTAATAGACCCTTTTGTACTTTTTAAAGTACAGGGTCAAAAAAACAGCAGCAACAAGAGCAGCATCAGTAGCTTTACTTCACAGCAACCAGTTGAACGACCCACTAAACCAACTTGTCATTTGGCCATGCCGGTAAGCTGCAGCTCAGCATAATTCTCTCCTGGCACATGCAGCGTATGTCCTGGCCATATGTGATTGTTACCGTTAACTGGTCATTACGCAGACTAAACCCGGCTAATTGCAGTACAACAATTTATCACGCACAGGGAGAGGGGCGGAGAAAAAGGGAGAGAGAGAGAGAGAGGGAGAGAGAGGGAGAGAGAGGGAGAGCAAAGGACGAGGGACAGCTGGGAGAAAGGGCTGGAGGCCAGACAGACTTTATTTTTAGGCCTTTTGCATTTTTAATGCTTGACATGGAAATGCATTCAGCAAATTTATGTCAATTACTTTTGCGAAAGTATTGTAGCTGAAAACCAAGAGAAGCAGCAACAGCAGCAGCAGCAGCAGCAGGAGTTTAAAGACGCAATTTAATGATAATAAAAACAAGTTAAATAAAATAATATAACAGATTTTAAAATAATAATAATAAAATAATAATGAGAAAAGCAATACGACACAGACACAGAATTCGGCAATTATGGAAGCTGCCGTTGCTGGCGACTTTCCCGCTGACCCTCCGCTCTCCATTCACCACTCTCCACTCTCCACTTTCCATTCTCCAGCTGCACAATTGCCAATTTTCTACATTTCATGCCGAACGTCGCGACGTCGCGTCGTCGTTGTTGCAATTAAATTTGGCCTCAAAAAACTCACCGACTGTTTGTATGTTTCTCTGTGTGCGAGCGTCAATTTGGCCATAAGGTGAAAACTGCCTGCAGCTGGAAATTCTGAGATTTGGCATCCAGGTTCCTCCATGGCCGTTGTGATATCCACTGCAACCCCAAAGCCCAACCTCTACCATGGTCCATGGGTCATCAGCAATAACTGCTGCCTGGAGGTCAACATCGCTGACAGTGGCAATGGCTGCAGTTGCTGATTTTGACTTTCTGTGAACATTGTGGCATGCAATTTGCACCCAAAAATAAAATGCTTAATGGCACGACATAGAAACAGACCTTTGCATATACTTATCTCTTCTACTGTATGCGGTTTTGAAGATATCTAGTCAGATTTATTGAGAAAGTTTGCTTTACAATTTGTTCAGGCGCGATTGATCCACATGAAATGTCGAAAGGGAAGAATGTTGTCCAGGGTAAAAATTGAGTTATCATAAAAAAAAACGCTGAAATATATAAATATGATTAGTATATACAAGATATTCGTTCTGGTGATCTTAAATTACCATTAGAGACTTTAAGATAGATTTATTTCCCAACTTTAGATAACTTATAAGAATAGAAACAATTATTATTTAAACTTAAATGTTTTCAATAGTATTAAATTAACACAAACCTTAATTGAAGTAGTAAATTTTTCCATACGATTGTAGATGGTGGATTACAAAAAGTTATAAAATTAACTTATTAAGCAAACTCAACTTGAAATTTAAAAAAATATCTGTCTCGTGAAAATATAAATCCAAATCAATATTTTGAATAAGTATATTTATTTATATTTTATATTGTTTTGTTGAATATTTACGTAAATCAATTGGCAATAAATATTTAGCATAATATTCAAGTGTCACTTGTGTAGCCTAAAACAATTTACTGTCATTTTATATTTGGTAGCACTCAACTAAAACGAGATATAGATATAAACTTTATGTTACTCATAGCAAATAAATTTAATTTAAACAGATTGCTATTTGTGTAAAATATATTAAGAGCACCTAACTTAAATTTAAATTAATTTAGTTGCCTTACTATGTCGTTTATTTATTATGATGATAAATCAATGATAGGAAGAAAAATAAATTTGTGTTTTATTGCAGTTTTGCTAGATACCCTGTACTATATTTTTTATTTTCTGGGTGCCTTGTTTTAAAAGCCGTGCTGCCAGATGACGAGCCAGGCAAAGCCTGCAATATTGCTTCGTTAATATCTCCGGTGTTAATTAATCGAATTAAACGAGCTTTTCGGTATAGGTGAATATAACGATGGAAAGTATATATTCTGAATCTTCTATGTTTAGTGTTACGCTTGTTAATCAACCTTTTACGCTAGTTATGGCATCCAACATATGAAATAAACTTTATCTACGTATTGATAACCTACATACTTTTGCTCTTATATATAGTTACAAAAATCTCAGAGCAAATAGACAGACATGGCTATATCAATTCAGTATGTCGTCTCGTTCAAGTATTTATATACTTTGGGTGTCCTGCCACGCCTCCTTCGGCCTGTTACATACATTCGCACAATGTTAATAACTCTGTTTTTACCCATTTGTAATAGGTAATGGGTATACAAATTAATATTGAAATTAATTACATAATTTGTCATTATTAGTCGTAATCATAGTTAATTATCGAATGTATAAAAAAAACCCATGCTCATTCACAAGCACTGGGCTTTGGGCATTTACATGGCAATTGCATGAATTCCATTGATTTGGATTTGGATTCATCGCCATCGCCATTTCTATTGCCATTGCCCATTGATTTGTTTATTAAGTTAGTTTGTCAGTTTATATAATTGTGCAGCTTGTGTTAACGCCTCAGTCGACGTCAGCGTCTCAGCCACCAAATAACGTTGCGTCGTTGGCAGCCTCAAAGTCGTAAAAGTGCAGTGCTTCCCCTTCGATCAGGGACTGCAAGTGTATTGGTATACGCTATAAGCAGAGTTACTTAGTTCTGAATTGAAACTAGGCAGATTATTGTAAACTATTATATGAAATTGGAAAGGAAGGAAAGGAAGGAAAGGAAGGAAAGGAAGGAAAGGAAGGAAAGGAAGGAAAGGAAGGAAAGGAAGGAAAGGAAGGAAAGGAAGGAAAGGAAGGAAAGGAAGGAAAGGAAGGAAAGGAAGGAAAGGAAGGAAAGGAAGGAAAGGAAGGAAAGGAAGGAAAGGAAGGAAAGGAAGGAAAGGAAGGAAAGGAAGGAAAGGAAGGAAAGGAAGGAAAGGAAGGAAAGGAAACTATCCATACTGTTGTTAATAAAGTTGTAGCGATTTGGATGTAATGAGCATGACATCGAACATCCAATAGCTAACATTAACCATATCTACATATGGTACACACCAATACCCATACATCCTATATTCATACATGGTGTATTTATTTTGCAGGACGCGATATATAATTATTTAGATTTATATTAAAGGACCAAAATTGATTATTAAGTAAATTTCACGTCTGAGCCCCATATCTTTGACGTAAGCTCTGCACGGTCTATGCTCGTCTCTAAAAAAGATTTTCAAAATAATTAGCTTTCCTTTTATACTCTTTACATTCATTTGTTATGGCTGTCTTAATTTGGAACACATTTCTTTGAATATAGTGATGTTGATAAAATGCGCTTGAAATACTTTCTTTTAATACTATGTTTTTTAACCCATTTTGTGTAATACGTCTTTTCTTTATGTATACCCCAACAATTACTAGATCATGCTAATCATAAGGCAGTAATAGTGACAGCTTAGGGTATATTGGTATTCGACTCGCGTGTCAATCGTTTTGGGGCGTGCAACTAAGTGTGATTCTGTGGTTTAGTGCATTTGTTATTCAAGTGTCACATTAGAATTGAAATTTATCGTTGTAATTGAATTGTCAATGACTGACATTGTAATTGCTCAAGCGTAGTTCATGTAAATACATCGAAGTGTCTGAGATGAGATTATCAGCTCGTGCTGAACTCCCAGCCCAATACGCATGCATATGAATAGTATTCAATATTCAGGGGGAGACTCGTGGAGCGTTGCACAATCAAAACCAATGTCTCGCTGATATATATGTGTATATAGATTCATATACTATATATGAATAATGTGATCTATCCTGATTGGCATTACCCAATGCCTAGTGCGAGCCTTGCATCACTTCGATTCGAATAGAATCAAATAGTATTAATATTATTGTTCATTTACATTTTGTGTAGCATTCGATTAATTCTATGTATATAGTTGATAGTTTATTAATATAAATTTGTTTGTTTGCTGTCATCCAATAACCATGGCCCATGGCAGTGCCCATGGTACTTTTCCGGCTGTGCGGCTGACCTTCAAACGTATTTCCACTGCCCTAGTAGAAAACCAGGTCATAAATTGTGAGTCGACATTGGTGCTACATAATGAACCTATAGCCTTGTCTGATATTTGATGCTTTGTAATAGGCCCAGTTCATCCAAGAATACTGTTGCCACATCAGGAACCGAAACAGCTAAACATCAACAACATCAACAACATCAACAACATCAACATCATCACTTACATGAGAGATCAATGAACGTTTTCAATAGGAAATCGAAATTGAAATCAATATCAATATCATTATCAAAATCAAATTGTTAGTTTCGAGTTTTCTTTGTCATCTGGTGCTTAGGTCTAGCTGTAGCCCAGTTGAGCTCCAGTTCCATGTGAATCTGTTGTTATTGATATATGGCTATGATTAGTTAGCGATTAAAAGCGCTTAGATTTGATTCAAATCGACTCGATTGGATTCAATACAATTGGATTCGATTCGAATCGATTTGTATATGTATTTGTATTTATATATATATATATATTTCATTTGATTCGATTCAATTCAATTAATTTCGAATCGGCATCGACATCGCCATCAAATCGATACGAATCGTTGACCCAAGCAATGCAGAACCTTGGAATTAGCATAAAACGTTGTTGCTCCACATAAGTCCGGCTAGGTTTCCCTCTCTATCTCCATCTATCGCCATCTCTACCACTAGTTATCATGGATAAGCTCAACACACAGACAATGATTACGCTAAATACTGTACTTGATCAATTGCATTATCTGTAATCTGTAGTCTGTAGCTGTATCTGTATCTGTTATTTGTTACCTTACTTACTTAGCTTTAATGTCTCTCTGTCTGTCCGTTTGTCTGCCTCCCTGTCTGCGCTCTTGTTAAATCTTTTGTGACACCATAAACTGCTGAATCATTGCAAAATAGGCGAATCATAAAGGTTATGAAATCAACCAACTAGAAAAGGTGACAAGCATTAAACATAGTGCTCCCGATCTATCCAAATGCCGCACAACTGTATCTTGGTGCTGTAATAAGCTACAAATTATTACATTATGGCATAACAAATGTATATATTTTATTTTATAGTGCAGTTAATTCACCTTATTTTTAATAAACATATAAAAGTTTGATATGACGCTAAATATACTATCTCTTGGCCTAACGACCAAAACATTGAAAGGACATTAAAATAAATAAGATACATCCAATTTATAAATATTAAAATGGGGCATTTAGGTGGTCAATAGAGCTATGTAAATAATTTACAATTAATTAATATAGTTAAAAATATGATAATTAAATGTCTATTAAAAACATTTATGTATATAATAGTTTTAATAGTAAATTTAAAATTAATATTTTAAATTCGTTTTATTTTTTATTATTATAATATTAAACCTTTTTGTTATACAATATCTCCATCTGCTTAACCAAACTACAGGTGTCTGTTGATATTTTTTTGCCATTTTTATAATGTATAAATATATTTATTTGTATTCATACTATATGTAGGTATACGATTCTGAAAGCAAGCTCAATAAATTGTCGATGCCAGTGTTAGCTAACTTCTTTACACTATGTAGATACTTACATCAGCTAGAGAACGCTAGAAAAAGCTAGAGTTTTCCATGTAGACTGTTTTGCTTTTACGTATGTAGTTATATAAAATACTCTATAAATATATGCAGGAAACTAGTATAGATGAAGGTTTTATAGATAGAATATAGATAAATGGTTATGGAAACATATAGTATATGAATATACTCGTTAAAGTAACTTCATGAAAATATTGTAGTACCATTTCGTGTTAAAGTTCCTGGGTTAATATTCAATTGTTTTCGGCCAACGAATAAATCACCACATAGAGAACTGGGAACATTCGATAAGTTTTCAAAAAGAAAGGGGTGAATATATAAAAAACTTAAAACAAACTTGATCTGCGATTTAAGGAGAACCTAAATACTTTGAAATGGTGTTCATACAAACTTAAGGGCAGACGACAGACGGCAATAGCGACTCAGCTCGTCGTTTAGATCAAGAAAAACATTTCAAATTTGCATTCAATTGTACAGGGTCTAAATAAAATCAGCCGTTAATATGACAAAAACTTTATGAAACTACTACAATGTGTACAACATCTGAACTAAGAAATATGTATACTTAAGTTATATCTTATCACGCAAACCTTTGAAGTCATTATTAGCTGTTGAAATATATTGTTTCAAATATAGTGATTCTTTTAATTTTGATGACTTCATTAAAGGCGTTTTTTTGTTGTTGTTGTTTTTTGCAGGTGTCGAAACAATGTGTGTAGCGCAATTTAAATTAGAATGTTGCCACATTCATTAGACGATCAGCAACAGCAGCAGCAACAACATCAATTACAACAAGCAAAAGCGATCATGTTTATATAAATGTCAGAACAAGTTGAGTTGGCAATTTGTCAACCGGCAGAAACAACAACAACAACAACAACAACAACAACAACCGGCTAGACACACGACCCGGTCTCCACGTTACATTCGAAATGCATTTTTTGCATATTCGCATCTCAAAAATTCACAAAATCCAAAACATACAAAAATCAAAATTTCCGTGAGCTCTTAATGCAGACATACATGCAGGCATACATACTTACATACATACATATACGCGTATGACACGCCGTGAGAGAGTGTGTCCATGTCCATGGATTCGTTCATGCGCAAGGTTTTTATACCCTGCACCCAATGAGAGCGGGTACAAAAGGGGTATATTAACATTGTGCAGAGGAAGGTGTGGCAGACACACGCTCACAACGTATTTAAATATCGCTCGCAGATCATCGATAAACAATACATAGACTGTTGTTATTCGGAATGTATGATCTCTGGTATTATATATTTCTATGTTAAAAAGCGCATTAAAATCAGTTGACAAATACAAAAGTTATTGAGGAATTAATATTTCTGGCTCTGCCTCGCTCGCCCTCTGCCAGCGCGACCAATACAACTTGGTAAATACGAAAGGTAAGAAAAAGCATTGCGGGTGCTCTTCGTATAGCTCTTTAATTTTATGGTATTGCGTTCGTTATTCCGAATTCTGTGACGAGTACAAATCGTAGGTAGACGATGTATAGATAAAAGTCGTGTTTGTTTTGGAAAATAGAGCGCTAAGGATACTACTAAAGTACTTTATCTTGCCGCAAACTTCAAAGGAACGTGATCCCTTAGTCTTAAGATTCTTTAATACCCCAGCGACTTGCTTCGGAAGAATCGGGGATGCTGCATTTTATCCGCTGTTGCACAGTAGGATGCGGGGCATTCTGCACTCGAGTACGCTCGACTGAACCGCTCCGACCTCACTGGTTTTCGAATACGAACTGCGCCCGGCCGCCCACTCTGCATGGCTCCCCGCAGCTGCGCCTGCACTCCCCCGGCCAGCTGCCGCTGCCCTGGCCTAGACAGCCAGCGCTGCACTGGGCCGATCCGGTCCGGCTCGGATTTAGCCGGGCCGGCCGGTGCACATGCTCAATTGTTGCAGTTGTATGTGCCTGTGTGTGTGTGTGTGTGTGTGTGTGTGTGTTTGGTGTTGCAGCGGGGTGCATTGATCTTAAAATGGCGCAAAAGCCATTGAACTGCTGCTGCTGCTGCTGCACCACTGCAGCGACAACAACAACTGCAACAACAACAACTGCAACAATTTGCCAGCTCGACTCTTGAGATACTCAGCATTAGTCGCAGTTACCCCCGTTGCGCGGCCAGAACTTTTATACAGCCTAATGGTACAGTCTACATCTGCATTAACACTGCCGTATGCCATATTTTTTTTAGACCCTGTATTTTAAAAAAATAAAAGGGTCTATTAATTTAGTGCAAATGACAGCTGTGTGTAACAGGCAGAAGGAAGCGTGGTAGACCCCACAAACTATATATATTCTGACTCAGGACGGCGAGCTGAGTTGATATAGCCATGTCCGTCTGTCCGTCTGTCCGTCTGTCCGTCTGTCCGTCTGTCCGTCTGTCCGTCTGTCTGTCTGTTGTCCGTATGAACACCTAGATCTCAGCAACTACAAGAGTTAGAGACACCATTTTTGGTATGTAGGTTCTTCTATGCTGTACGCTGATCAAGTTTGTTTTAGATTTTTGATATCGCTCCCCATTCACCCACTAACCGCGAGCAGCCAACGAGATCTTGGAAACTAGAAGAGCTAGCAACACAATTTTTTGGTATTTAGGTTCTCCTATCCAACAGTTACATAAAATATGTTTAAGTTTTTTGATAACTCTTCACATTGGACCGCTAATTGAAAAAGAATTTAGTAACAGTTTTCGGTTTTAAAGCTATAGTTTTAATGGTAAATATACGGGATTTGGCATGCACGTAGTCTATGGCCTTCTCCATCAATGCTGTGCATTGCATTACGATCGGATAAAAAGCAGCGAAGAAATCACAAAATACAGGGTCTACTACAGTCGGTTACGTCCGACTGTAGCTCCGTCCTTACTGGTTTTTTATTAAAAAACCGTTTTTGGCGGGAAAGACACAAAAATAAAGCTAAAAAAAAGAGAAAAAAAAACTATAAAAAACATACTATTTAGAAAATTATACGTAGTTTTTTAGACCCTGTACTTTAAAAAAGTAAAAGGGTCTATTAATTTAGTGCAAATGACAGCTGTGTGTAACAGGCAGAAGGAAGCGTGGTAGACCCCACAAAGTATATATATTCTGACTCAGGACGACGAGCTGAGTTGATATAGCCATGTCCGTCTGTCCGTCTGTCCGTCTGTCTGTCTGTCCGTCTGTCCGTATGAACACCTAGATCTCAGCAACTATAAGAGTTAAAGACACCACCGTTCCGGATTTAGGTAGTCAGCTAATGCAAGCAGATCAAGTTTGTTTCAACCTTTTGATATCTCGCCTCCTTCATCCGCGAATCAGCAAAAATCTACACCTACCTCAAAAATCTCGAAAACTATAAACGCCACAGCAGCCACAATAATAGCGCTACAGGCTTGTAATTTGGCATGTACGTAGTCTATGACATTGTCCACCAATGCTTTAAATTAAATTATGATTTGAAACAGAAATAGCGAAGATATGCAATAGACAATGTTTTGCAAAATGTATTTATGTGCAACTGCAGCCACAATATTAGAGCTACAGACTTGTAATTTGGCATGAACGTAGCCTATTGAATTATCCATCGATGCTGTGAATTACATTACAATCGGAAGAGAAACAGCGAAGTTATGCAGCAGTAAATTGTTTTATAAATGTATGTAAGCGCAACTACAGCCACAGTTTAAAAGCTATAGACTTGGGATTTGGCATGTACGCAGCCTATGGCATTATCCATCGATGCTGTGAATTACATTACGAAAGGAAAAGAAACAGCGAAGATAGATCAGACAAAGAAACCACCTAGATCTTGCAGACTATAAGAGCTAGAAATACAATTTTTTGGTGTTTAGGTTCTCCTATGCAGCAATCATATCAAGTTTGTTTCGGTTTTTTGATAACTCCTCTCATTCCTCCGCTAACCGAAAAACCAATTTAGCTACAGTTAACAGTTTTAAAGCTTCAGTTTTGAAGCTAAAGATTTGGGATGTGGTATGTACGTAGTCTATGACAATCCCCATCGATGCTGTGAATTACATTACGATCGGATAAGAAACAGCGAAGAAAACACAAAGTACAGGGTCTCCTACAGTCGGTTGCGTCCGACTGTAGCTCCGTCCTTACTGGTTTTACTTGTTTTTAACTATTTCAATATACTATAATTGTTTGAGCCTGTGCTTCAAAAAAAGTACAAAAGGGTCTATTATTATCAAATTTGTGTTAGACCCAGAATTGAATTTTTATAAACCGCAAAAATTATATATACTCTGAGCCAGGACGACGAGCTAAGTCAGTCTGTCCGTATGTCTAAAAACCATATCAGCTATTTAGATCTCGTAAGCAATAAGTTTGGGCTTCACTATGCTAAAGGCTGATCAAATTTGTTTTAGAATTTTGAAACCTCCACTCAATTCCCGCTTAAAGCTTCAAACTTGTAATTTGATATGTAAGTAGCCCAGCATTCTCTATCAATGCTGTACATTCCATTACGATCTAATGAGCTGAAAAAACAACAAAGAAAGAAAAGTACAGTGTCTCCTACTGTCGGTTACGTCCGACTGTAGCCTATCGTCCGACTTAGCAGCCCTGTTCTTACTGATTGTTACTCTAAAAATAACATTTGCCCTTAATTTATTAATTTCTTTATGCACATTTCAAATTTATCTATCTTGGTAAACAGATTTGTAAAATTTTTAAATTGGCTATGTTGACTGTAATGTTTTTGTAAGTATCAGCACTAAGTCTCAAATGCATAATTATTTCGAATATTTTGACTATTAACCACAAGAGAAATAAACTTTACTTTATGTCCTATCAAAATGACGTACAAATCAGTAGTACTTAATAATTAACTGGCTGACCTAGTAAGCTAAATCTAAACTTAGTGTTATTTTATTTAGATTATGGTACATCGTGACTATAAATAAAATAAATACTATAAATAAAATATAGTAAATATAGATAACTAAAATTAAAAATAAAAGCACCTTTTACTGACAGTTGTATCTTTTATATTATCAAGTGCCAGCCGAGTCCATGCTAATTGACACACCTCAACAGCATGCCAATGGCATGAAGTTGGCTGCGGCTGTTAAAGGGGCTTAGGGTGGCCCGGGGCGGCCAAACTGCAAAGTGCTTGAGCCAAAGTCAGCGCCAAGAAATCGAATTCGAAATCGAAATTGAAATCAAGAATCAAATTAAAATGTGGCTAAATGTAAATTTGCTTTTATTTATTTATTTTTTTATTTTATTCAGCGTATTTGTATTTTTATTGTTGCTGCTGCTGCTATTCTTTAGCATTAACAGTATCTATTGGATATCTGCTGTTGTTGGCGCGTTCTTGCGGTTGTTGTTGCTGCTGCTGCTGCTGCTGCTGTTGCTGCCGTTGCTGCCTGTTAGTTGGATGAGTTAAATGAATGCTCGTTTTGTCTATGAAAGATGTCAAGGTATCTGTAAAATTTTGTATTTGAATTTGTACGCTAATCACAATCGTTTTGTATAAGCACCAAATACATCGAAATCGAAACAGACATATGCACACATACATACACACAGTGCTGGAGCATAGAGTATATTAATGTAAAAGATAATTGGCATTGCGCATTCAAAAGTGGTAAAAGTATTACAATTATTGTAGCTATTGGTTAGTAGAAGTTCAAGTTTCCAGTATGTTTTATAAAGTACAGAGTATAATTGCAAGATCTTACCAACGATATGATCCATAGTATGTGTGTGTGTGCCTAGAATTTTTTAGACCCTTTACTTTAAAAAAGTAAAAAGGGTCTATTAGTTTAGTGCAAAGAGGAAATGTGTGTAACACCCAGAAGGAGGCGTGGCAGACCCCACAAAGTATATATATTCTTGATCAGGACGACAAGCCGAGTCGATATAGCCATGTCCGTCTGTCCGTCTGTCCGTCTGTCTGTCTGTCCGTCCGTCTGTATGAACACCTAGATCTCAGCAACTATAAGAGCTAGAGACACCATATTTGGGACTTAGGTTCCCCTATTCAGCAAGCAGCACGAGTTTGTTTTAAATTTTGGATACCTCCCCCCCTTCCCCCGTAAACCGCAAAAAGCTGCTGTAGCCACAGTTTTGTTTTGTAATTTGGTATGTAACTAGCTTATGGCATTCTCTATCGACGCTGTGAATTTCATTTTGATCGGATAAGAAACAGCGAATATATGCGACAGAGAATTTGCCGCACTTGGCAGAGGGGGGGTGGTGTGCCTTGCATACGCGGATAGCTTAGTGTGTGTGCGTCTGATTGTGTTTGTATGTACATATAGACAAAGTAAAGGGTCTCCTACGGTCGGTTACGTCCGACTGTAGCCTCAGTCCCACTGATCTGCCCCGTCCCTATATTTAAATCATAGCATAGTTTCTTAGAATCTACAATATAAATTCAAATTATTTTCATCAACAAATATAATATATAAATATATATTTGGAAAATAAATGTATCAATAAATGTAAAAAAAAATAAGTCAAAATAAGAACTACAAATTATTTTAAATCGTTTTAAAATTATTTTAAATTATTTTCATATGTAATTTAAAATATTAAATTATTTTTTCATTAGACCCTGTATTTTAAAAAAATAAAAGGGTCTATTAATTTAGTGCAAATGACAGCTGTGTGTAACAGGCAGAAGGAAGCGTGGTAGACCCCACAAACTATATATATTCTGACTCAGGACGACGAGCTGAGTTGATATAGCCATGTCCGTCTGTCCGTCTGTCCGTCTGTCTGTCTGTTGTCCGTATGAACACCTAGATCTCAGCAACTACAAGAGCTAGAGACACCATTTTCGGTATGTAGGTTCTTCTATGCTGTACGCTGATCAAGTTTGTTTAGATTTTTGATATCGCTCCCCATTCACCCACTAACCGCGAGCAGCCAACGAGATCTTGGAAACTAGAAGAGCTAGCAACACAATTTTTTGGTATTTAGGTTCTCCTATGCAACAGTTACATAAAATATGTTTAAGTTTTTTGATAACTCTTCACATTGGACCGCTAATTGAAAAAGAATTTAGCAACAGTTTTCGGTTTTAAAGCTATAGTTTTAATGGTAAATATACGGGATTTGGCATGCACGTAGTCTATGGCCTTCTCCATCAATGCTGTGCATTGCATTACCATCGGATAAAAAGCAGCGAAGAAATCACAAAATACAGGGTCTACTACAGTCGGTTACGTCCGACTGTAGCTCCGTCCTTACTGGTTTTTCATTTATTAATATTGCCATTAATGAAACTACATATAATTTATTAACAAAATAATATATTGTCGATATTACTGCCGCGTTGGTAAATGCTATATGCAGTCAAAAAGAAATATAATATTAGACCAATAAATATACTATTACATAATTATTGAAAAAAAAAAATCTCTTGCGCCTTGCGTTTGCGCTAGGCAAGCCCGACTGTCTTATACCCTGTACCACAGCTCGCGCTCGCTCGTACAGTATACAATTTAAAATATTTTAAATCTAATTTAACTTATTTATAAACGAGGCAACGCCTGAAATATTGTTTCATTAATAACTTCTTTGTTTATTAACCAATTTCAATGCGCTTTTCAGGATAGTTAGATATAATAAAAACCAGAATGGGCGGAGCAGATCAGTCGGACGGGCCCGACTGTCTTATACCCTGTGCCAAAGCTCGCGCTGCGCGCTCGCAAATACAGTATATAATTTAATTTAACATTTTTATACCCTGTGCCCATTTGAAAAATGGGAAAAACAGGGTTAATAACTTTGTCAGAATGTATGTAACAGGCAGAAGGAGGCGTGGCAGACCCCACAAAGTATATATATTCTTGATCAGGGATACCAGCTGAGTCGATTTGGCGATGTCCGTCTGTCTGTCTGTCTGTCTGTCTGTCTGTCTGTCTGTCTGTCCGTCTGTTTGGATGAACGCGTCGATCTCAGCAACTACAAAAGCTAGAGATGCCGTTTTGGTTGCTATAGATAGGTAGTTATCTTACGCAGATCAAGTTTATTTTGAAAATCGGATGCCACGCCCCCTTTACGCCCAAAAATCAATAAAATCCAAACAACCTCGTGTTTTTTAACAAAAAAAGTTTAATAACAAGCGTAATATTAAGCATAGAATGTTGTTATTTGGAACATAAGCTCTGTTGTATTATATTTAACTAACCTAAAAAGCGCAGTGAAATCGGTTAAGAAACACAGGAGATATAAGCTTCACAATAGTTGAACTTAAAAGTTCAAAAACAAGCGTAATATTAAACATAGAATGTTGATATTTGGTACATATACTCTATTCTAATATATTTAACTATGCTGAAAAGCGCATTAATTATTTATTTATCTTTATTAGCAATTAGCAAATCTTCATTTTTCCAAAGTGGAATAGAAGGCGTAGGAAAAGTAGAAGATTTAAGATGTCAGAATTGTTGTAGAATTTTTACTTCTCTAAACTCGTTGGTGCTCTAGACGTAATTAACTTGATAGAAATGTATTTTGACTATCTGAATGTGCTATCTCCAGAAGGCCCCATGGACCCGGAGCCAACTACGCACCCCTACAGATTCGCGAAGGTTTGTTCGGGCAACTCAGTGTTGGGCATTCGATTCGAAAATGGGATAATGGTTGCTGCCGATACAATGATCACCCATTGTGATCAATATTTCGCCGAAGAGAATCGGGTGTTAAAGTTTAATGAGCGAACTCTTGTGGGGGCTGGAGGGGATATGGGTAATGTGCAGGACTTGATGATGCAACTGGAGACTATGGCGTGGAGCGACGAGTGTGAGATGGATGACATACAGCTGGGACCTACTGCCATCTCCCATTGTCTGAAAACATTGATCTACCGACGGAGAACTACCATGAATCCCATCTTCGGAGATTTCGTAGTCGGAGGCTTCGAGCTGAACGGCACTCCCTACCTTTGCTCCATCGACACCAAAGGCACCATTTTAGCGACCAACATTGTGGCCACCGAAGATGCCATCCCGGCCATCCTGCCCATGCTCATGAACCAAGTACCCGACTATCGGAAGGTCACGCTCCTGCAGGCAGCTCACCTTATAAGAGACAGCATGAAGCAGCTCTACGACGGATACGTCAAGAACGGCCCCTACTACACCCTCGGCGTCTGCACCCCCGATCAGTGCAACATCAAAGGTCCCTTTAAGGTCGATGAAGACTTGAACCCTGAATTATTTATTGGGTTGCCCGAAAAGTAACCGGCGATTTTGCATACTCACCCGTTGACAATTTTTTTAACCGCTTGCGACTAGTTCATTGTATTTTTTCTTTTTCCAATTAAAAGCTGTAACTTTAAGCTTGCTTTAAAAAAAAAGTGCGGGTAATTTGGTTTATATTTGTTTGTTGGGCGTCAATTTCAATATGGAGCCCACAAACAAGCATTTTTGTGATATTTTACCTTATTTTTTCCGAAAAATAAAAAACGCAGCGCAGGTTGCAAAAAAGTTGCGTGATTTGTAGGGTGTTTTAGCCTTAAGAGAAACACAGTGTCGAAGTTGGTTTGTCAAATTCCGATCGGGAGATTTTTCACTCAAAGATTATGTCGGCCAAGTGAGGTTAATAATGACAATATCTGGGCTCAATCGAATCGGATCGTCATGTAACTAAGTATGAGATTGGAGAGAAGTTAAATATACCAAAATCAACCATTCATAATCATATACGACGTCTTAGAAGAATAAAAAACTTAATATTTGGGTACCACACGAATCGAAAACAAGGTTTTTAACCGAAAATTTGATATACAAAAATCTTTGGTCCCTCGGCAAAAATTGAGAGAGCTTGGCTGGAAACTTTTGATGCATCCACCATATAGCACTGACCTTGTACTGTTAGACTACCAATTTTTTTTTGTCTTTGCAAAACTTCTTATATGGTAAAAATTTCGACAAAGAAGAGGCTATAAAATCGCACTTAGTTCACTATTTTGCAGATAAAGGCTAGAAGTTCTGTGAGTTTGGAATAATAATATTGCCGATAATATGGCCAAAGGTCATCCAACAAAATGGCAAATATATATTTAATTAAAGTTCATTCTAAAATTAAAAAAAAATTTTTTACTTTTTATACCCTGTGCCCATTTGAAAAATGGGAAAACAGGGTTAATAACTTTGTGCGAATGTATGTAACAGGCAGAAGGAGGCGTGGCAGACCCCACAAAGTATATATATTCTTGATCAGGATGACGAGCTGAGTCGATATAGCCATGTCCGTCTGTCTGTCCGTCTGTCCGTCCGTCCGTCTGTCCGTCTGTCCGTCTGTCCGTCCGTCCGTCTGTTTGAACGCGTCGATCTCAGCAACTATAAGAGCTAGAAAAGCCGTTTTGGTCATTTCTGAAAGGTGTATACCATACGCAGATCAAGTTTACTTCAAATCTTGGATGCCACTCCCCTTCCGCCCACAACGAGCATAAAAAGAATTCATTCGCCAATTTAAGAGACACAAATCGAGTTATATAAATTCTGTTTTCAGTTTTTTGTCGGTCTATATTAGGCGCAAATAAGGATTTTTTCAAATTTTGGATGCCACGCCCCTTTTACGCCCTAATTCATAAAAACTGAATAACAAGCGTAATATTGAACATAGAACGTTGTTATTCGGTATATATACTCTCTTCTATTATATTAAACTTTCCTGAGAAGCGCATTAAAATCGATCAATAAACACAGGAGTTATAGGCGAAACAATATTGCAGGTGTTGCCTCGCTCGCTCACTAGCAGCGCGGCCAATTAAGCGGCACATATAGGAAACGTAGCAGAGACAGCATTGCTGCTACGCTGCGTATGACAGTTTTATAATATTTTGTTTTTAATATATTTAACTATCTTGAAAAGCGCATTTAAATCGTTTAATAAACAAAATATAAATAAATTAAATTATATATAAACCAGAATGGGCGGAGCAGATCAGTCGGACGGGCCCGACTG
>JAWNNJ010001159.1:0-112011 GCA_035045125.1 Hypselothyrea guttata | reverse complement strand
GACCCTGTACTTTAAAAAAGTAAAAGGGTCTATTAATTTAGTGCAACTGACAGATGTATGTAACAGGCAGAAGGAAGCGTGGTAGACCCCACAAAGTATATATATTCTGACTCAGGACGACGAGCTGAGTTGATATAGCCATGTCCGTCTGTCCGTCTGTCCGTCTGTCCGTCTGTGTGTCTGTCCGTCCGTCCGTATGAACACCTAGATCTCAGCAACTAAAAGAGATAGACACACCATTTTATGGAATGCAGGTTCTCTATTATCGTACGCAGTACGAGTTTGTTTCCGATTTTTGATATCTCGCCTCCTTCATCCGCAAATCATCAAAAATCTACACCTACCTCAAAAATCTCGAAAACTAAAAGCGCCACAGCATCCACAATAATAGCGCTACTGACTTGTAATTTGGTATGTATGTAGTCTATGGTATTCTTCACCGATGCTATATGATTATTTATGATTTAAATTAGAAATAGCGAAGTTATGCAAGAGACAATCTTTTTCACAATGCGTATATGTGCCACTGTGGCCACAAAATTAAAGCTACAGACTTGTAATTTGGCATGTACGTAGCCTACAGAATTACCCGTCGATGTTGTGAATTACATTACAAACGGACAAGAAACAGCGAAGTTATGTAACAGACAATTTTCTTATAAATGTATGTGAGCGCTACTACAGCCACAGTTTAAAAGCTATAGACTTCGAATTTGGCATGTACGCAGCCTATGGCATTATCCATCAATGTTGTAAATTACATTAGGAACGAAAAAGAAACAGCGAAGATAGATCAGACAAAGAAGCCACCTAGATCTTGCAAACTATAAGAGCTAGAAATACTATTTTTTGGTATTTAGGTTCTCTTATGCAGCCATCAGATCAAGTTTGTTTTGGTTTTTTGATAACTCCTCTCTTTTCTTCGCTAACCGAAAAACCAATTTAGCAACAGTTTGTAGTTTTAAAGCTTCAGTTTTAAAGCTAAAGATTTGGGATGTGGCATGTACGTAGTCTATGACAATCCCCATCGATGCTGTGAATTACATTACGATCGGATAAGAAACAGCGGAGAAAACACAGAGTACAGGGTCTCCTACTGTCGGTTACGTCCGACTGTAGCTCCGTCCTTACTGGTTATTTATAAAAATGAAAAAAAAATTTTCACAATTCGAGAAAAAAAACTTTTTCTTGTGGATTTATTTATTTATTTTTGGATTAATTCATATTTAAACAAATTTTCTAGTCAAATCAAGTGATTTTTCAATTGATCTAAATTTGTTTGCTTACACTGCAAATTAAACAACGATGTTACACATTTGTACTATGATTTTTCTCTGAGTGCAGCCAGAGCTGTGCGTGAAAATTGAGATTCTCGGAGCTCTTCGACTGCCTGATTGGCACATGACTTGAGTCCCCTCCACACACACTCAAACACTCCAAAACCTGCTTCTGGGATTTGATGACTGCGTTCGCATATGGTTAGCATATAGATGCATGCAACTTTAACTCTATGCAACAGTTTTCAAATTTCCGGATGGGAAATACGGCGTGCCAGCTACATATGCACATAGATAACATGCTAAATCTAAACTTTAACCCAGTCTCTGTGTATAAACAGCGTATTAACAGCGGCTGCACAACACTCTGTTAACTTAACAGCTCCACAGCTTGTAGTACAGACTGCTCAAAAAGCATTTATTTAACATACAATTTGTGCATTATGTTACTTAACAGCAAAGCGAGAGTATAACAGAGTCCACAGTCAAATAGCATTATTCAATGTTTTGATATACAGTAGAATCCTGTTATAGCGACATTCAAGGGACCGAAGATTTTACGTCGTTATATCCGGAAGACGCACTATCCGAAAGGAGCAAAAAAAAAATTTTTTTTTTAATTTTATGGATGCCATGTTCGTAATAGGTTTTAAAATAAAACAAATGAATTTTTTAATCAAAACAAAAAATTTAATACAGTAGAATCCGGTTATAGCGACTTTCAAGGGACCGACGATTTTACGTCGTTATATCCGGAAGACAAAATCCATGATTTTGTTTCTTTTTCGTATTGAAAAAACACAAAATCCATGATTTTGTTTGCTTCTTTTAGCATTGTTTAATAAATCAAATTTTCCTCTTTAAAGTTTTTTTTTTTTTGTTCGGCACGTCGCAATATTCGGTTGAATTGTGAAAAATCTCGTCGTTATAAGCGGTTTGTCGCTAAAAGCGGAGACGTTATAAGCGGAGGCCCTTTCATATAAGTTTGTATGGGGACCAACCAAACCATCGAGTTTTCGTCGCAATAACCGGACGGACGCTATAAGCGGCGTCGTTATAACCGGATTCTACTGTAATATGATTATTAATAAAATGCTAAACTTAACAAACTGCTAACAGACTCGCTGTTAAACGTTTGTTAGCGCGCTGTTAACGCTGCATATGTTAAACCAAATACATAATTATGTTATGCAATTATGTTGTGTTTTCTGCTCAATGAAGCCTGTTAACGTTTTTACAGCTCATTTCACAGTCATTTGATATGTAAATGCACCTCTCTTTCTCTCTATCTCTATCTCCCTCTTTTGTGGCTGTTAAAGCTGCATTGTGCGTCTATCAAATTACCAATTATTGTTTAGAAATTGCGCCCCATTCAAGTGGATCGGGCATTGGCCATTGGAATTAACGGAGCGAAGCCCATGGCAAGATGAAACAATTTGCAAATAGGCTTTTAGCCACACAATTGTTGAGCTGTTATTGTTAACAGTTTTGGGTTACAGTTGTTGCCGTCTCTCTCTCTCTCTCTCTCTCTCTGGCATCAAAGGCCATAACAATATGCTACGCATTGTTAAGTATTTATGCAAAAATCAAATAACATTTAAAACCAGAAAACGAAACACAAAAATATATGGACGGGGCAGATCAGTGGGACGGAGGCTACAGTCGGATGTAACCGACAGTAGGAGACCCTTTACTTTAACTTTATGCATTTACAAAAACAGTCAAAGGCACGCACACTAACCTACCTGCGTATGCAAGGCACACCACCCCCCCTCTGCCCAGTGCGGCAAATTGTCCGTTCCATATTTTCGCTGTTTCTTATCCGATCGAATTCACAGGGTCAATAGAGAATGTCATAAGCTAGTTACGTACAAAATTACAAGTCAATAACTTTAAAGCTGTGGCTGCAGTAGCTTTTTGTGGTTTGTGGGGGAAGGGGGGGAGGTATCCAAAATCTAAAACAAACTCGTGCTGCTCGCGAAATACATAGGAGAATCTAAATCCCGAATATGGTGTCTCTAGCTCTTATAGTTGCTGAGATCTAGGTGTTCATACGGACGGACAGACAGACGGACAGACGGACAGACAGACAGACGGACAGACGGACAGACGGACAGACAGACAGACAGACAGAGGGACAGACGGACATGGCTATATCGACTCGGCTTGTCGTCCTGATCAAGAATATATATACTTTATGGTGTCTGCCACGCCTCCTTCTGGGTGTTACACACATTTCCTCTTTGCACTAAACTAATAGACCCTTTTTACTTTTTTAAAGTAAAGGGTCTAAAAAAGCATAACATTAAAGCAACTGTGAAAACTGTGAAAACTGTGAAAACTGTGAAAACTGTGAGAACGAAATGCGCTTCATTTGCCAGCAAATTTGTTATTGTTCGTTAACTATTGTTATTGTTGTTGTTGTTATTTGTTATTGTTATAGTTGTTATTGTTGTAGTTGTTGTAGTTGACGGTTCAACAACTTTTGCCACACATTGCGGCCAAGAGCTAAAGACAGACACTTAAAAAGCAATTGCCAATTGCCAATTCGCATAAAAAATATGCAGTTGCTACCATAGACGATGACGCCCCGATAGATACCCTGTAAAATATATAGTACTATATAGAATATATATATAATGTATATATATATATCGGAACAAATCCTCATATTTATACCTTAATTTTAAAAGCATAAACTGCGTTTAGTTCAAGCTTTTTCGAAATAAAATAATTCAACAGTCATGGATACTACACAAATTGTTTGTCAAATATCTTCGTTGCCTTTTGTGCGATTGTTTTATAATTTACAGCATCGATAAAGAATAACGTAACCTAAGTTTATGCCAAATATCAAAGCGCTAGCTTTCTAATTTCGCCTGCTAAAGTTTTTGGTGATTTTCGGTAAAACCAAAGAAAATATCACAAAGTCCAAACAAACTTGAACTGCGTATAAGCCAGCAGCACCTGAATGTCAAATATGTTGGTGACAGCTTTAATGGTTTCCAAGATCTAAGTAGAAATAATAATAATAATATTATATTAAATATATATAAAGTTGATTCAGAATATATACACTCTAAAATTAGATTTATTTATACTGAAAAGAGCATTGAAGTCGTCTAATAACTATAGAAGATATTTAAGAAACTGTTTTGAAATTTAAGGTGTCTTTAATTTGCACTTGATAAACAAGCGAACCGAACGCCATTTGCATGTCTACAGGGTATCGAATATACAAAAATGGGCAGACGAAAAAAAGTAACGCAACCGAAACCAAAACCAAAGCAATTAAATTTGTTCAAATCGATTTAAGCTGACAATAGACGACGACGGCAGCAGCAGCAGACCCTATGCAAAGCAATGGCCAGAGAGGGGCGGGGGCGTGGGCGTGGGCGTGGTGAGAGCGTGGGCGTCTGGGCGTGATACTATATAGCAATTACAACCGCAAATGGCAATAAAATGACAGAGTAAAATGTAACAATCGTTACACACACACACACACACACACACACACACTTTCTCTTACACCCACACATACACATGAAATGCTGTGCATGAGGCAGAGTTGCCAGATTTTAAGCAGCTTAGATTTAAAGTAAAAATAGGCTTAAAATAGCTAGAATATACATATATTTTGAGGAAATATTGGCTCAATTTAAATAAATAAAACCAAAAAAAAATTCTTTTTTTTATGTTAATATTTTTATAATGTTAAGTCAAAAAAGTTAAAAACAATTACATATATTATTTAGCATATTTTGTTGAAACAATGCATAAATGGTATTAATAATAAATTATAATAAATTATTGATTTTTTATATTATTAAATCTTAATTCTTGTTGAAATTAAATCTTAAATTATTAATTGCAAGAATTTTCGTTTTTGCATTATTTACCGATATCTTTGAAATTTCAATTAACATGATGTTTTCTACAATTGAAATTTTAATTTCTACTCCGTTTGGATATAAATCAATATTAAAATTGTAAATATTTTAATGCCGCCAAACAATAAAATTTATTAAAATATTTTGCTCAAATTAAACATAAATATGTAGAATAAAATTTAAAACAAAAATACTAGATTTATAGCTGATAGCTGTTTTTTTTTTAATTTGTAAGCTCTATCATTGAACTATGCCAAATCTAGCCAAACTGCCAGCACTGTCATGAAGAGAGTGTGGGAGGGGGCGCGAGGGCGTGCCTCGTGTTGTAACGGTTTGCAGCTGAAGCGCTGGCCGCCAGAGGGCGACACAAACAATACACAAATTGGAACATTAGGCGCTGGCAGCCCAAATCGCAATCGTTATCGCAAATTGTCGCCATAATTAAGAGAGCGAGCGACTCAGCGCAACATCAGGCGGCTAACATGGACTGCCCTCCCCTCCCCGCCCCACCATTCCCCTCGCTCTCTCTCGCACACAGCAGCTTAGAGCCGTTATCTCGAGCAGTTCGCATAAACCAGCACCAGGCATATCAAGATGGCGGCAAACAAACGGTAAAAGCGGAGCGAGAGCGAGAGAGAGAAGAGCGAGAGAGTGTGTTGGGAGAGAGAGCAGTGTTGTCAACTATCTTCGAGAAAGAAAACTATTTTTGATGGCAATTTATTTAATTATATAATATTAATTTTAAAGCAAAATATATATTTTAATTTATAAAATATTTAATATAAATATTAAAGAAGCAAAATAAATGTAATATAAAGTTTCCGACGAATATGAAGCAAAATACTACAACAAAATTATAACAGAACCACAATGATTTTTGAATTATTCTAAAATTTTAGAATTAATTATTCATAAATTTATTATTTTTGAAAAATAAGCAGATATAATAGTATTAGTAATAGTATTAGTAATAATAGCCAGATTTGACGAAGAAAAATCTGAATTGTGCAACACTGGCGTGCAAAGATCATTGGGTTGGGGAGGGGTTGAGTTTAACGCAGGGGGGGGAGCTAATATTGGGTGCCATTTAATAAGCATAACAAAAGGAAATTCACATTTAAATTAAGTAAACATTTAAGCAACAAAAAAGTGCCACAGACTGAGAGAGATAAAATAAATAGAGTAAGAGCCTTAAAAAACATTTGTAGTTGTTTTGTTTTTATGATTTTTCTCTACATCCACTCTCTCTCTCTCTCTCACACACACACACACACACTCAACAGACACAGCGAGAAGCATAAAAATAAAAAGAAAAACAAAACATCACAAAAACACCGAGCAAAAACCATTGAGCAAATATTTAACAAAGCGCAAAATTGCAGCATTTTTTCCTTTTTATTTGCATATTTAATTTGTTTTGAGGTTTTTTCTTCCGCTTCGCACGCAAAACAAAACGTAACAAGAACAAGAACAACGGTAAAATCAAGCAAGGATCTGGCCAGCTGCCAGGGCTGCCGAATAGCCATTGTGATTGCTATCGATATCGCTAGCAAAATCGAAATCGATATTGCTGCAGCTGCTCTCAGCAACATATATCGAGAAGCCAGCTTCACTCATTATAATAATGATAATCTTGAATCAATTTTAAAATGAATATTTATTTATTGAAATAGATTTATAATTATAGAATAATATATTTAAATGAAATATGCAAATAAATCATAAAAATCAAATCTTTATAGAATATGATTTATATGATGATTTAATTTTTTATTTATTTATTTGCATATTTCATTTAAATATAATATTGATATATTATAATTATAAATCTGTTCTAAAATAAATATTAATTTCCTATATTTTATATTGATTTAATTTTTATTATTTATTTGTTTGCATTTTTTTTATAAAATCATATATCTTTTTAAAAATAAATATTTATTTCTTCAATTCTATATTGATTTAATTTTTATTTATTTATTTGCATATTGAATTTAATTATAATATTGTTTTTTTTTTTTTTAATGTAAATCTGGGCATAGCTGGCAACCCTAACTGCAGCCCTGCCAGTTTTCACTTTTTTGCCGCTGCTGTTACAGCTGCATCAGTTATTAATAAATATAAATATAAATACATATAAATAGTACAATCATTTTTCTCTGGTTTTTGCAGTTGCTTTTTTTTTTTTTTTTTTTTTTGTCATTTGTTTTACAAACTTTGAGCGCTTTTTGTTTGTTTATTTTTTGCATCCACTTTTTTGACAATTGTCAGCAAAACTTGTGGCAACCACAATGCCGTTTAATTAAGGCCAACAACAACAACAACAGCAGCTGCATGTGTGTGTATGTGTGTGTGTGTGTGTATGCTAAAGCAGGTCGGACGGGTCACAGATTGTTCTGTCTTGTCTTGTTCACACTTTATCCTCAGCACAAAGCAGAAATAAAAACATAGAAGAATGAATAAAGGCCGTGCAAAAGAAAAACGCCAAAGACAACAACAAAACAAAGCGCAAAACTAACACAAAAGCCACTCCCACTCAATTTGAAGGTTAAGCGCCCTTTTCTGTCCTCTCTCTCTCACTCTCTCTTTATCTCTCTGTCTGTGTGCGTGTGTGTGTGTGTGCTGGCTCAGCAGGTGGGCGTGGCTGGGGGGCAGTTAGGCACCGCAAAGTGTCACACTTTAACAGCATTTTCATTAATCAAGTCTCGCAACCCGCTGCTAACCTGAGCAGCGACGTCAGCAGCGGCGTCAGCAGCGGCAGCAGCAGCAGCAGCCGGGCAGAGAGCGAGAGGCAAAGAGAAGCGAACTTTCATCCTTTTCATCCTTTGTCTTTAACTTTTGTTGTTGTTGTTGCTCGCTCTTAGAATAATTTGCTTGTTGTTGTTGTTGTAGTTTCTCTTTTGTTGTTGTTGTTGCTGCTGCTATTGTCAGTCGCGGTTTTGCGCCATTTGCTCTCTTGGTGTCTTGCGTTTGCTCCCACCAGTGTTGCCCAACCCGCTTTTCTCCCGTCAAATCTGGCTGTTTTTGAGCATCATTTATTTGTTTATGTCAATGCCAACAAAATTCACTCAACAAAGTAATTTAAAAAATATATGAAAAAATTAGTTTAAATGTGTAAATAAAATTTACAATTCAAATAATGTTTAAAATGAATACGTAAAATTGGGAAACTACGGCTAACAGAAATTCCGGCTTTATTTAAAATTAAATTTTATGAATTATTTTTGATATTAGCGTAAAATGCATGAAATGGCTTAATCTGTAGAACAGAAAATTAAAACAGTTTTTTCCGTTCTTGTTTATTATTTCACCAAAAGGTATAAAATTATATTTTTAGAAAAACTATTTGTGATGCTAATTTAAAAAAAAAAAACAAACATGAAAAACTTGGGTATAACTTATCTGTTTTCTGGCCTTTTTGCAAATTTGTTCAGCTTTATTTATATGCTCCTTACGTGAAAAACATGAATTCCCTAAAATGTGTAAAAGAACATTTTAAAAAAATTTTGAAAGCTATCAGATTGTGATCTGGACAATCTCTGAAAATCCCTTATCTGTTTTCTGGCCTTTTTGCTGTTTGTGTGAAAAACAGATGCTCATCAAAAAGTTGGCAGCACTGCTCTTTCATATACTCTCACTCTCCCTCTCACACTCTTTCACACTCTCACTCTCTGAGCATCATTCACAGCTCAGCACGTGACGTTAATTGAATAACGTAATGAAGTACGTAAACTGCTGTAATGGCATTTGTCACAATTAATCAACTCGCAAGTTGCCGCCATAAGCAAAAGAAATGTAAATAAACCACACAGACAACACAATGCGCATTTGCAAGCGAATATTTTCAAAGCAAATCAATCAAAACGCCCACTGTGCAGTGTAAAGCTTATATACGTAAAAACACACATAATACATACTTACTTACGCTACGTTAGCTCAATACGTAAACAAAAGAAATTGTAAATTGGCACATAAAACAAATTTAAAAAAAAAAATACATTACAATTTAAGACAAAAAAATTTATTTAAAATATTTAAACAAAAAATCGCAATATATTTTATTTGCAGTACGTTTTTAAAAATGTATTTTAATAGTAAAACCACAATATAAATCAACTGTTATCGTTAGCGATAAATTATCGATAATGCCGATTATGCCATCGATAGTTATTTAACTCGATTATTTGAAACTACAGAATCATTTCATCTCGTTTATTAATAAATTGCGTATCAATTAATATGAAACAATTCAATAAAATTGCTTGTTGCATATCTTCGCTATTTCTTCTCCAATCGTTATGAAATTTACTGCATCAATGCAGAATGCCATAGGCTATCAAAAATGGTTGATATAGCTCTAATAGTTTGCAACAGAATGATGAAGAATCAATATACAGTAGAATCCGGTTATAGCGACATTCAAGGGACCGACGATTTTACGTCGTTATATCCGGAAGACAAAATCCATGATTTTGTTTCTTTTTCGTATTGAAAAAACACAAAATCCATGATTTTGTTTGCTTCTTTTAGCATTGTTTAATAAATCAAATTTTCCTCTTTAAAGTTTTTTTTTTTTGTTCGGCACGTCGCAATATTCGGTTGAATTGTGAAAAATCTCGTCGGTATAAGCGGTTTGACGCTAAAAGCGGAGACGTTCTAAGCGCAGGCCATTTCATATAAGTTTGTATGGGGACCAACCAAACCATCGAGTTTTCGTCGCAATAACCGGACGGACGCTATAAGCGGCGTCGTTATAACCGGATTCTACTGTAATATGATTATTAATAAAATGCTAAACTTAACAAACTGCTAACAGACTCGCTGTTAAACGTTTGTTAGCGCGCTGTTAACGCTGCATATGTTAAACCAAATACATAATTATGTTATGCAATTATGTTGTGTTTTCTGCTCAATGAAGCCTGTTAACGTTTTTACAGCTCATTTCACAGTCATTTGATATGTAAATGCACCTCTCTTTCTCTCTATCTCTATCTCCCTCTTTTGTGGCTGTTAAAGCTGCATTGTGCGTCTATCAAATTACCAATTATTGTTTAGAAATTGCGCCCCATTCAAGTGGATCGGGCATTGGCCATTGGAATTAACGGAGCGAAGCCAAGTTGAAACAATTTGCAAATAGGCTTTTAGCCACACAATTGTTGAGCTGTTATTGTTAACAGTTTTGGGTTACAGTTGTTGCCGTCTCTCTCTCTCTCTCTGGCATTAAAGGCCATAACAATATGCTACGCATTGTTAAGTATTTATGCAAAAATCAAATAACATTTAAAGCCAGAAAACGAAACACAAAAATATATGGACGGGGCAGATCAGTGGGACGGAGGCTACAGTTGGATGTAACCGACAGTAGGAGACCCTTTACTTTAACTTTATGCATTTACAAACACAGTCAAAGGCACGCACACCAACCTACCCGCGTATGCAAGGCACACCACCCCCCCTCTGCCTATTGCGGCACATTGTCCGATCCATATTTTCGCTGTTTCTTATCCGATCGAATTCACAGGGTCAATAGAGAATGTCATAAGCTAGTTACGTACAAAATTACAAGTCAATAACTTTAAAGCTGTGGCTGCAGTAGCTTTTTGTGGTTTGTGGGGGAAGGGGGGGAGGTATCCAAAATCTAAAACAAACTCGTGCTGCTCGCGAAATACATAGGAGAATCTAAATCCCGAATATGGTGTCTCTAGCTCTTATAGTTGCTGAGATCTAGGTGTTCATACGGACGGACAGACAGACGGACAGACGGACAGACAGACAGACGGACAGACGGACAGACAGACAGACAGACAGAGGGACAGACGGACATGGCTATATCGACTCGGCTTGTCGTCCTGATCAAGAATATATATACTTTATGGTGTCTGCCACGCCTCCTTCTGGGTGTTACACACATTTCCTCTTTGCACTAAACTAATAGACCCTTTTTAGACCCTTTACTTTAAAAAAGTAAAAAAAATTTTTTTTTATATTATGGATGCCATATTCGTAATAGGTTTTAAAATAAAACAAATTAATTTTTTAATCAAAACAAAAAATTTAAAACAGTAGAGTCCGGTTATAGCGACTTTCAAGGGACCGACGATTTTACGTCGTTATATCCGGAAGACAAAATCCATGATTTTGTTAAAGAAATCAAATTTTCCTCTTTAAAGTTTTTTTTTTTGTTCGGCACGTCGCAATATCCGGTTGAATTGTGAAAAATCTCGTCGTTATAAGCGGTTTGTCGCTAAAAGCGGAGACGTTATAAGCGGAGGCCCTTTCATATAAGTTTGTATGGGGACCAACCAAGCCATCGAGTTTTCGTCGCAATAACCGGTCGGACGCTATAAGCGGCGTCGTTATAACCGGATTCTACTGTACTTTGGGTGTTACAAACATTTCTCACTTACCGCTTACTTAATGGTCACTTTAGTACGTTGTCAAAGTACAGGGTCTGAAAACCGGATATATGTACGTACCTATATATAGATATATTGTGAATGATCTGTCGCTGTTACTCAGCGCCAGTGTGAAATGCTTTTGGGGTTAGCCTTAACCTTTTACGACATCATTTGTTGTTGTTCTTTGTGCGTTTTTATGCCTGTTATTGTTATGGTTTTTAATTTACAAGCAGGGCTATCTGGTAACTCGTACGCCTGCCATGACTAATCCGCATGAACTTTTTGTTGTTCTCCTTTCTTTTCAGCTGGTAACTGCACTGCTAATTGCGAGTTTAGCGGCATCTTTGAGCAGCAACAAAAACGACAAGACAAAAAAAAAGGGTTTTTGTAGGCAGCATTAATTAATCACGGTCTTGTCTGTTGCTACAAGAACAAGAAGAACAACAAGCAGAGGCACAAAGCAAAGCTGAAAAGGAAAAACGAGAAAAAACGACAAAAACGCCACAAGAATCAAATTAACAGCGCGTCAAAAGCGCTTTAAAGTGCGAGTTTAAGTTCTAACAGAGCGACAACAGAGACATACCTAACGGTTAACATGTTGCTGTTAAGCTTAGCAGCGCTGCGACAGCGCTCGCTGTTAACGCAGCTGTTAACGACTTTTATGCTATTTGCACTGGCCATGGAAACGCTGGCCTACAGAGATTGGATGCAGAACTGCAGCAATTGTCACTGCCTTTGGTTATCGGGCAAGAAGAGCGCCGATTGCAAGGGTAAAAAGCTAACGAAAATCCCCCAGGATATGAGCAATGAGATGCAGGTGGTGGACTTCTCACAGAATCAAATACCCGAACTGCGACGCGAGGAATTCCAAATAGCTGGTCTACAGAATCTGCACAAGATCTATTTGCGTAACTGCACCATACAGGAGGTGCATCGCGATGCGTTCAAGGGTCTGCCCATACTGATCGAACTGGACATGTCCAATAATCGCATACGTGAGCTACATCCGAGCACATTTGTGGGCATGGAGAAGCTGCGCAATGTGATCATCAACAACAACGAGATCGAGGTGCTGGAGAGTCGTCTATTTGTCAATTTGCCGTTTCTGTCGCGTGTGGAGTTCAACAACAATCGGCTGAAACAGGTGCAGCTGAACGTATTCGATGGTCCCCTGGCAGCCATCTCATTGGAACAGAACCGTCTAACCCATTTGCATAAGGAGACCTTCGCCAACTTGCCCAAACTCATGTATCTATCGCTGCAGGGCAATGCCTGGAATTGCAGTTGTGAGCTACAGGAATTTCGGGACTTTGCGATTACCAAACGTCTCTATACACCGCCCACCGATTGTCGAGAACCCGCCAAGTTGCGCGGTAAACTCTGGAACGAGGTGCCATCCGAGGATTTTGCATGTAAACCCCGCATCATCGGCCTCGTACGCTATGTGGAGCCGCATTATGATAATGCCACATTGCCCTGCCGCATTGTGGGCACGCCACGCCCCAATGTTACCTGGATCTACAATAAACGACCGCTGAATCCCAGTCCCAACGATCCGCACATTCGCATCCTCAACTCGGTGGAGCAACAGAATAGTCTGGAGCCGTCACAAATGATCTCCGAGCTTCGCATCTTTGGCGTACGTGGCTCCGATAAGGGCGTCTATACATGCGTTGCCGAGAATCGTGGTGGCAAGACAGAGGCGGACTTTCAGCTGCTCATCAATGGGGAATATATACGTGCACCGATCTCTTCCGATGGCCTTAGCATTAGCGGTGCCATTGGTGCCTCAACGAGCGATCCGCAGACCAGCATCTTTTTGGTTATCTGTGTGATTGTGACGACATTTCTCGTCCTGCTAATTTTTTTGGTATTGGCGCTCTTCTGGTACTGTCGTCGCATCAAGACGTACCAGAAGGATAATACCATGATCAGTGGCGATGGATTGATTGCCTGTAAGCTCGACAAGACACACAACAGCTCCATGCTGGAGGGTTCTGTCATTATGGAAATGCAAAAGAGTCTGCTCAACGAGGTCAATCCAGTTGAGAAGCCACCGCGTCGCACCGACATCGAGAGTGTGGATGGGGGCGACGATGGACACGAGATCAAGAAAACGCTGCTAGATGACACGGCTTACGGTAAGTCCTAAAACAAAAACTACAAAATACAAATATATAACTTAGGAACCCAATATTCGACCTTCTACAATTAAAACACATATCGAAACACGTATTCCTTAAAAAACGATGACCTTTTTTACCCCAAAATATATCAGTTAACGCTTTAGATAATCCAAATGAAATGAAATTTCGAAAAATTATAGAGGTAAGGTAGGTAAGGTTAAAGGTTTAAACGTAGGAAGGTAAAGAGATTGAAATGTGCGAAGATAGGAAGATTGAAGGAAGGTTAAACAGGTCTGATGGTTGGAATTTAGGATGAGTGGAATACAGGAATGTAATAAGGATAGAAGGCAGGCAGGAAGATAGGATGATGGGAAAGAAGATAGGGTAGTGAAACTACAGAAAGGTGGAGAGTAGGAAGGTATTAAGATAGATAGTTGAAAGAACGAATTGAAGGATGATTTGTTTAGGAAGGTGAAAAGGTATAAAAGTATAAATGCGAAAGAAAGGACGATAGGGAGATAGGACGATAGGCGGCTGGGAATGTCGAAAACCAGAAGGACGGTTAAGAAGAAAATCATACAAACACGATATAAGGGAATATACCTAAATGGTAAAAAGTTATTAAATGATTTGAAAATTAAATTCAATTAGTTTCTTAGAAAAGATATATGAAAAGCACATATCATAGCCTAGTTTTTTGGGCAGTTTATTCGTAATTGTCGAACCAAGTCAATGCGAGTGAAATGTATGAAGGAAAACCCGCTGATGCAGATGGAAATACAAATGCAAATGTCACTTGATGTGAGAATGTGTTTGTAATTCGCGCGCTTTGCCATGTTGTAACAATTAAATTCAAAATGGCGTCAGCTGCTGTTGCAGCTTTTCACTTATTGTTTGTTTGTTCATTTACAATAGATACATGTGTGTGTGTGTGTGTGTGTGTGTGTGCGTGATCTATTTGTCGAATATTTCCAGTTGAGCGAAACAGCAGTTCGACAATTTAGCTTGCATTTTTCAGCAACAGCAGAGACACACACACACACACACAGCAGACCAACATCTGTGTAGACACATAGATACATTTGTATCTATTACTTCCGCCGCATTTGGCAACATTGGCCGCCAGCACGAGTAAACACAAGAGCAAACACAGCCAACACCCACGACAGCAAACACCATCAGACCGAAGCCGGAATACCCTTGTTTTTACTATGGAGTATTATCTAATTGTAATATTATCTATATATTTCGTTCTATATAATAGGGTTAAATGGTAGATTAGTAAATGAGAGGTATTTCTCATATACCATAATTATTTTTTGAACTCAGGATGTTTTTAGATGAATAAAGTTGTGAAACTTATGCCCAACGCCACCCTTGGGGACCGGAATACCCTTACCAACAACTTGAGTTAATAAAAATAAAATTATATGTTTATTCCTATTTAGTGTAGGGTTACTCATGAAAACCTATACAAGCAGATCTAAAAGTCATAGGCCCTTTTGAAGACCTTTTTAAGCTCAAGTCAATTGTTCAGTTCCTAATTGGTTCAGAAGACCCAAGTTTAGTTCAATTTATACAGAATTTGTCCGAAAAAAGCAAATAAAAATCGATTTCAACTTTAAAATATTTTTCATAAATTAAGAATTTTAAAATAATTGTATACAAGTTTTTTATATATTTGTGATATTTTCTTATATGAAACACATCACTAAAACTCACAAAAGTGCAAATACCCTTTGGCAAATAGGGTATACAGATTTCTAGGCAACAATAACAACAAAACGGATGTTTGCTTTAAATTTCCAATTGGCAATTGCAAGTTGCCAATTGAATTGCAATGACAATTGAAAAGCCAATTGAATGCAATTGCAATTGATGCACTTCATTGTTGTTGCCTGTCGTTGTCGCTGTTTGTTGTCAATGTTGTAAGTTGTTGTTGCTTGTTTATTGAAGATTTGGCAGTAACAATCAATGACATGTGCCAAAAGCCAACTGTAACAACAACAACAACGACAATAACAGCAATGCTTTAACCCTTATCAAACAACACGCTAATTTATCAATCGATTGGAAATCATTTATTGACCCGCTGTAAGCTTGGGAGCTTTCAACTTTAAGCTCTTGTTAAAGCCAATCAATTTATCTTAGACTTCATCAATTTGTTAGCCTTCCCAAAACGCTTCAGTATTAATTGAAAACATCATTGTTTCTACCTTCAAATTTATCGTTTCGTAATCGATAATCCCCCATTATACCAAAATTAGCCATAAAATCTACATTTGTCGACCAAATGCTGTCATGTTTGGGGTTTTCTGCATAATTTTGTAATATAATTCCTTAGAGCATCAATTGTTACGATTTTAAAACAAAAAATTTTTTTCCCAAAAATTTCAGAATTTTGAAGGGGAATTTTCGTAAAAATTTTAAATTTATTTCTTGGATTTATCACTTGAATTTTAATTTCTCGCACTCGAATAGCAATATGGTAGGACGGTTGGATGGTTTAATAGTAGTATGGTAGGATGATCGAAACGGAGAAACATAAAAATCCTATACTTAAGTTAGGAATAAATAAGAAGGTGGAAAGATAGGACAAAAAGACGTTTGGTGGTAGAAAAGTTTACTACCTTAATATATAGATTATTCCTTTCATATATAGATTATTTGCATACATAGAAACTTCCAAGACTCTAAGCCAAACTATATTTTTTATAGAAATCCTCATGCCAAATGCGGTTAATGATCTTTCTTTCTTTCGCTTTCCTTGCAGCCAATCATTCGCGTGATGATGAAACCCACTCGGTGGCGCTCTCGGACACGACAACCACGCCCCGTTCGCGTCACACCTACGTGGATGACACGTATGGCAACAGCCTGCCCCCCGATCTATTGGCATTCCCGGCACGTGTGCCGCCCACATCGCCATCGATGCAATCCTCACAGTCGAACATACCCGAACAGGTCATCTATGGCATAAGGTCGCCGCCAGCGTTGACCAGCCCGGTGTATGCGCATATGACGCCGCACGGTATCTACGGCACCACAACGATAGCGGCAGCGACACACAACGGTTTTATGACACTGCAACATCCCAAGTCGCGCAACCTGGCGCTGATTGCCACCGCCAACAGCCGCCATCAGCAGCAGCAGCAGCAACAGATTGCCGCTGCCTTGCAGCAACAGCAGGCGTCGTCGGCCTCACCATTTTTACCAGCACCCGTTGTCTATTCGCCCGCAACCGCCGTGGTCATGAAACAGGGCTACATGACCATACCGAGGAAACCCCGTGTGCCCAGCTGGGCACCCAGTACATCGGGTGCTGCAGCAGCCGCCGCGGCAGCAGCGGCCATACATCACGGCACCCAATTGAGCGAATTCCAATCGCCGACATCGCCCAATCCCAGCGAGACGGGCACTGCGACCACGGTTGAATTGCAGGCGGAGCCGGTCTATGATAATTTGGGTTTACGCACCACAGCCGGTGGCAATTCCATGCTGAATCTGCACAAGATGCAGTTGCAGGCCACGCCCACACAGGGTGCTCAACAGCAGCAGCAGCAGCAGCAGCAGTACACCATGCGCGATCGCCCACTGCCGGCCACGCCCAGTCTGACCTCGGTGGCATCCGCCGCCAATGCCAGCAAGATCTACGAGCCCATACACGAGCTCATCCAGCAGCAACAGGCCATGCAGGCCCAACAACAGCAGCAGCAACAACAGCAACAGCAACAACATTTATACAACTCGGACACGGAACCACTGTATGGTGCTCGGCACCATGGCGGCATTACGATATTACCTGGCTCCAGCATCAGCGGTGCCGGTTTAGGCACACAGTCGCCACAGTCGGTGGCTGGTGGCGCCACACCATCGCCCACACATCTCATCGCTGGCGGTGGCGGGGATTCACCGAAAACCGCTAAAATACCGCCGCGACCACCACCGAAGCCCAAGAAGAAAATGTCCGTGACGGCGACGCGCAGCGGCCAGGGCAGCACAAGTCAGCTGTTCGACGATGAGGGCGAGGACGGCACCGAGGTTTAGTTCGGCGATTGCACCATGTCAAAGTAAATCAAATATTCCAATTGCCTTTTTCATAACAGAAGCTGGGGAGCAGCAGCAACACCAACAGAGCATTAACAGTGGCGGTCAGTGGGCAGTTAACAGCAGCCCTTACAGCACATGCAACAGTTGTAACAGAAAGCATAACTGAACATAGCAGTAACAGCAAGATCACAAGACTTCATGGTGTCAGTAACAGCGTACATAACAGTAACAGAGGCAATAGTGACAGTTTGACAGTAAAAGCAACCATAACAGTGACTGTAAAAGTAGCCGTAACAGTAACAGCAAGCATAACAAACCTAACAGTGTTTATAACAGCCTAGTAACAGCAGTTCTACCACTAACAGCAAGAGTAACAACCTTAACAGTGACTGTAACAATAAGATCGCGAGCTGACAATTTAACAGTTACAGCAAGACAGTATTAACAGCGAATGAAACAGCGTAAGGAACGTTAACAGTAAGAAAGCTACAACAGCGACAGTTCATTAACAGTTTTAGCTATAACAGTTAAAGAGTCTGTAGTATTAACATTAACAGCAACAGCAAGCCAAACGATTAACAGTAAAAGTAAAGCACAAATGTTAAACTAATAGCAGAGTGCTGTTGTTCTTCCAACTGTTGGCCCATAACAGTCAGCTGTTATTACTTATCAGCGCTGTTATCGGTGTTATCGAAGTGATCTTCGCTCTCTGCTCCTCTCCCTTCTCCTTCTGCACAACTAACCATTTCACTCTCGCTCTCGCTCTCGCGCACGCAGTAAGCGCGACTTGTGTGCCAAACCGACTGATGTAGAATTTAGTGATTAAAACAAAACGATAAACGATAAACCATACACGATAAATGATAAATGATAAACGATAAACATACGAATGAGAAGCAAAAGCGAAAGCAAAACAAACCCAGACAAGCAGCTGAATACAACAAAAGCAAAAATACAAAAAATACAAAAAATACAAAAGATATAGAAAATACAAAAATACTAAAAAATATAAAAATACTAAAAGAAGAAGAAGAAAAAACTATAATGCGCCATAGTATGGACCCCAGGGGCAGACAGTGCGAGTGCAGCTGCTGCACAGTGGGCAGCGGGTCGGTGTGCAGGCGGCCAAAATTCTTTTAACCATATAAATAGTGTATACTTAGCACAACACAGTATGTAAAAAATACCATTTTAATACTACATCAACTACATAAAATGCTAAACTCTTTTTGTGTGTGTGTAGGTTAGTTAGTCTGGTACATATATAATTATATATATATATATATAGAAACCGATTTATGTCTAGGTTAAAACTATGCTATGCGCAGCAAGGAAATTATATAGAGTTCTATATAAAGCAGATTTCAAGAGTTTTAATTTAAAACAAAAAGTTTATTCAAAAGACGCATTATTTAGGCTACTCTTAATTATATATACATAGAAACTGAAGCAACAGAAAATACCATTAAATTCACACTTGAAAATTTTATAAAAATTGTAAATTATTAAAGCATAAAATTTAAACTTAATAAATATTATAAATACATTTAAATTTAAATTAAAATATAAATTAGAAATAATTGTAGCAGCAAAAAAAATCCCACATAAAACTAACTAAATATTTTTTTTGAAATTGAGAGTAAGTTGTTTTTTTTTTTAAATTAACTATATAAATTAATAGATTATAATATATGTATGTAATATTACAGTTATGCTAAGCACGAACTCTCGTCTATGGCTAGGTGTATTAAGAAATATTTAAAGAAGCGAAGGAAAAACCAATGTAATGTAATGTATGTAATTTGCATTCGCAACTAAAAACCAAGAAACGATGTAACAGATATTTATATATAGTATATGATATACATATATACATATATATGCTAAATGTAATCGAATGGTAATACTAACTATATAAATGCATATACATTTAACATTAACATTCAACTACCGCAATTAAATGTTACATTTCGAAAATAACAAGAAATAAATGCATAAGCAAGCCTCCAACGACACTACACAACACTGAACGACAGCCCAGCGGCGCAGCTTGCCATTACCAAGTGGATTACGAAGTAAGCGAGACCCGAAAGCGATTGTACATTACAATTGGATACTTTGTAATGCAAAGTGTCGCATTGTGTCGATATCGATGACGAATTGCAGCTTTTCGGCACTGCGTCGTTGTACAACACTACAAAAATGTTAATACTAAATACGAATACGAATATTAATAATAATAATAATTGTGTAATAATAATAGCAGGCATTTCAATACTACTATATAACAAACAAATTACTCGCTAAATGTAAAACGAAACGTAACGAAAATGAAATAAAATAAAATAGTTATATGCATAGCTAACGGTAGTTCCAATACAGGTACAGTTGCCACACACCCAAGCTAAACGACCCTCGCTGTTATAATTTAGCTTATGCCAACAACCCCAAACGAAAAACGAAACTAACTGCAAGTGAACGACGCTAAGATACCCTGGCAAATGCGACATATAGGCCATTAACCAAATGGGGCAGAAAAGAACACGTTTCAAAAGAGCTTAACACACACACACACACACACGCACTCGTATTAATTACATTTATTTGATTTCATTTGATTTAATTTGATTTGATTTGATTTGATTTAATTTAATTGCTTGCATTAAGTCTAATTCATTGGATTAGTCCAAACCAAGCGGCACACAGCAAAAAGCTCAGTAAGAAAACAAAAATGTATAACAAATGTTGCAATTGATTTGGTTTTTAGTACCTTGCACTAATTAGTCTAACTTGTACTAGTTAAACGATTGCATTTAGTGCAACTAAATTATATAAATTAATTTTTTTTTTTTGTGTTTGCCCTTAGCTTGCCCTAGAAATTATATTTAATTTTTTAAACTTAAGCAAAAAGTATTAAATATTTTATACACATTTTTTTACAATTATTTTATGTACACGCATTTTTTTCGTCGTCAATTTCGTCAAATTATACACTTTTTACACTAATTAATTAAGTAATTATTGTTTACAATTATTTACAAATTTTTTTACAATTTATTTTGCTTGCAAGCGCCACACGTAATCGATAGCAAGGATCTCGACAAACAAAAAGCAAAATGGAATATATATATATATATAGTATATATGAGAAAATGTTGCTAAAAAAAATTAATTACAAATTAGCACAGAAATCAAAAAATTATACATATAAAATTAAGAAAATTAAAAAAGCAAAAAAAAAAGAAACAAACAAAAAAAAAATTAATTTTACATATTTTAACTAACTGTAATCAATTACGATCGAAAAAAAAAACAATTAAACAAAAACAAAAGGTTCTTATAAATAAGTTTCATATAATTTTGCATTGTTTTCCTAACACATAATTATAATTAATATAAATAAATAAATATAAATAAAAAGACGATTTCATCAAAAAAAAAAAAAAAAACTTGTTTTTAATATTGGCAGTAAAAGAACAAAACTGTGGTGTTATAAATTATGGTTTGTATAATTAAATAATTTTAATTGATTAGTGTATGATATTAATGGTTTGTATAATTATTTTGGTCAAAAATAATCAAATGCAACAAAATAATCAAATGCAATTGACGATAAGGTAAGCCCGAAATTTTAAAATTCAATAAAACGAAGACATTTTAAGCCCCCACACCGCGCTGAAAAGTAGGCAGCAAAAAGCTGCTGTTTGTTTTTTAAAGAAGCCCTGAAAAGTATGCTACGATTTTGCATATATATATATAATTTTATAAAAATACACATTAAAAAATAATGTTATTCTTTTAAATTTAAAAAAATGAATTAAATTAATTGATACATAATTACTTTAATTAGATCTTTTAACAAAGAATAAGGGATATTGCAATTTCCACATAAATAGGAGCATAGAAGCCAGTTTTGGTGGCTTATTCCGTTTATTATTATGTTTTTTGTGCTCAATTTTCGGACATTTTGATAGATATGAAGAGCTACAGCTGGATATGCGAGCTGCACGGCCAGACCGGAGACTGTCCTGTTCGTTTTGGTTGAATCCATTTCAATGGCCACAAGGATTATTTGACTTTGACTGACAGCCGAAGCTGTGCCCAGGTCCCCTAAACGATTTGTATTTATCTGGTCTACCTCAATAGCCAGTGAACCGTAAAGCTGCATTAAGACCCACATGGTATGTAAGTACGGAGAACCAAAGGGCGGGAGGGAGAAGGCGGGGCAGGTCAGCGAAATTCCATACAAATTTTGTGATGTTTTGTTTGGTAAATACGCAACAAGCTTTAAAATATGGTCAGATATGTTATAGGGCCCCGGTAACGAATGAAGCGAAAATTTACCAAAATACAGCTAAAGGCAAGCATAGTGTTGGGCGGGATGCAGGGCGGGGCAACAGCCGCAGCGATATAAACGCACATAAATTCATTTTGAAATCCATATTTTGCATGACACAAATTTTATGACTGCCACGCCCATTGCGCACACACAACAAACACACGCCCCCTTCTCGCTCTCACTCTCTCTCTCTCTCTCTCTCTCTCTCCCCATCTCTGTCTGTGGCTATATAGAGCATAATAATCAAAGTTTACTGCTTTAAATTTGGTGCTGTTGCAGCCGCAACAACAAAAACGCTGTCAGCACCGTCCATTTGATGCACCATGGGCAATTTCAGCATTTTAATTGCCATAAATCACACTTCTCAGCTGGTAATAAGTTAATTAATTATTAAGGAGGGAGTCTGTCAAACAACAGATGGTGTAGTGTACTGCGACCGAGAGGTCTTTTGTACCACAATAAGTTAATTAATTTATTAAACTTTTTTCGAAATTTCCATGTTATATTACATTTAGCTGAACAACAGTTAACATTATGTTTGCTTGAGAATTACCAAGATTAACATTAGTAAGCACATAGCCCAACAGCCCTACACCTTACTGTGCAACAGTCCACAAAGCTATGATATAATATCATGCTAGGTCTATTCTTAACTAACTTTTGTGTCTAGATTATTGTTCAAAAGAAACATTTATTTGAATAAATAATATTAATATATGTTTGAGAAAAAAAAAACTCTCATTAGTAATTTACAATTTACTTTATTATATACAGCAGCCAAAAAATGCCTTTATTGCACATTGTACCTATGAAAAACAAATAAATTTATGCATTGCCCATTGTAGTATGAAGGTTCGTCAGTGTGTGTGCGTATGTGTGTCGTAAAACTGTTAAGCAAACATAGCACAGTTTTGGTTCGTACTCGTATCTGTTGTTCCCCCTGCGGAATGGCAAAGGAGAACCTCAACTGAAGATCGGACCACCCTAAACATAGTACAAAACTGTAATTATTACTTGAATCAAGTATTTGGCAGAACTTAGGCACAACTTTTGGGCTTAAATTATGCAGAGGCAGACGCCGCTCTGTTGCGGGTACTGTACCAAAATTATTGTGGCAGCAAGAAGAAGCAGCTGGTGGCATTGCCAACTGCAGCTAAACTTTACCGTTACACGCAAATTGTTGCTGCCAACTTATTGAAAATGCCACCCAAAACTTGTGCTAAGTAAGGCTAGGCCTTAGCTAAGCTAGGTATATTAGCAGATGTTTCAGTACTTCGCCTGCTGTCTCTTCTTCTTCGCTATCCCTGTCTCTATACCTTTGTCTCTGGCTCAGTTATTCGGTCAATTAGACCTATCAGTTTTGAGGTTATGTTGCAACTGCCTTGGCAGGGTTAAGTCAAGTCAAAATTCATATATAAATGAGGCATTTGTACGATATTAAAGCAACCGAAACTTACAAATATATTTATATATTTATTTAAATTATTTTAATTTTATTTTTAATTATTTAAATTTATTTAAAAATTTGGACGGGGCAGATATTTAAAATATAATTTTATGAAACTGTCACACGAAGCGTAGCAGCAATGCTTATTCTTCTTACTTTTTTATGAGTGCCAGATTTAACGACAGCCTAATACCGCTAACATCAAACTCTTTCTATTGTCCCACTCCAGATCCGCAAATTAATGGCTTTGAAATTACAATAAACAAATATTTATTATAATAAGCACACTCGCCACTCCACTTAAGCACTGTGATCAGCAGCACTGCAGCAGCTGTATTTATAGTGCTTGCAGGCTGCGCCGTCGCTCACTTAGCCGCTCTCCTCGGTGGCTCCCCAAGCATACCTCCTGCATTACAAGTAATGCAGCGGGTAGCCAGCTCGCCTCCTAGGCAGCGCTTAGCCAATCTCCTCTCTGCTGGCTCGCTCGTGCTGGCTCTCCAAGCATACCTCCTGCATTACAAGTAATGCAGCGGGTAGCCAGCTCGCCCCATAGGCAGCGCTTAGCCAATCTCCTCTCTGCTGGCTCGCTCGTGCGGGCTCTCCAAGCATACCTCCTGCATTACAAGTAATGCAGCGGGTAGCCAGCTCGCCTCATAGGCAGCGCTTAGTCAATCTCCTCTCTGCTGGCTCGCTCGCGCAAACTCTCTAAGCATACCTCCTGCATTACAAGTAATGCAGCGGGTAGCCAGCTCGCCCCATAGGCAGCGCTTAGTCAATCTCCTCTCTGCTGGCTCGCTCGCGCAAACTCTCTAAGCATACCTCCTGCATTACAAGTAATGCCGCGGGTAGCCAGCTCGCCTCATAGGCAGCGCTTAAACACTCTCCTCTCTGCTCGCTCGCTCGTGCGGGCTCTCCAAGCATACCTCCTGCATTACAAGTAATGCAGCGGGTAGCCAGCTCGCCTCCTAGGCAGCGCTTAGCCACTCTCCTCTCTGCTGGCTCGCTCGTGCTGGCTTTCCAAGCATACCTCCTGCATTACAAGTAATGCAGCGGGTAGCCAGCTCGCCTCCTAGGCAGCACTCAGACACTCTCCTCTCTGCTCGCTCGCTCGTGCTGGCTCTCCAAGCATACCTCCTCATTACAAGTAATGCAGCGGGTAGCCTGCTCGCCTCCTAGGCAGCGCTTAGCCAATCTCCTCACTGCTGGCTCGCTCGTGCTGTCTCTCCAAGCATACCTTCGGCATTACAAGTAATGCAGCGGGTACCCGCCTCGCCTACAAAGCAACCAAAATACTGCACTGAGTGGGATGGAGCATAGAGAGCGCTCTTCACAGAAGCGGAGTGGTGGAATTTTTTTGGCGGGAGCTGAGCAAGACAGTAGTGCTTCTAATCGCAGTGTAGTTTGTGCAGTCAAGTGGTTAATACGTGTTAAGGGGGCTTATGCAAGGGGGAAATATTAAAAAAAATGTATAATTTTATAAAACTGTCACACGAAGCGTAACAGCAATTCTTCTTCTTCCTTTTTTGACAGACAGACAGACAGACATGGCTATATGGACTCAGCTCTTCACCCTGATCAAGAATGTATATAGTTTGTGGGGTCTGCCACGCCTCCTTCTGCCTGTTACATACATTCACACAAAGTTATTAACCCTGTTTTCCCATTTTTCAATGGGCACAGGGTATAAAAACAAAGTTTAACTTTGTATTGCTTAAACAAAATATATACAGATTTGCATAGCCTACTTTTGAGCTGTTGCTCATAATATATAATAATAAGCATGCAACTGTTAACTAACAGCAGCATAGGCAACTGTAGTGCTTCTTTTAGGCAACTGAAAACTGCTGTGATGCTGTTAATTAACAGAAACTAGTTATCGGTAGATCTTAAAGGCAATGTTATGCTATTTGATGTTATGCTAAGCTATGTTATTTTATGTTATGTTACGTTATGTTATGTTAAGCTAAGCTGTTATACTATTGACATAACAGACTTAGCAGGAAACTGCAAATCGAAAGGACAAAGAAATTGAAACGCTTCAACTGAAGTTAAGTAATAACAAAAGTGGGTGTAATTATTTGCATTTTCAATAGGCAATCAATTAGGTTTTTGCCCCACTTTACATTTTATATTTTATTTGCAGGCAACTTTGGCATTTTGCGTAACAGAAAAAGCACAAAAAAGTTAAGTAAAAGAAAAAAAGGAAAAAAACTATTGAAACTGAGGCGGAGCAACTTTTGATAGCTGCCGCGTTGGCGTTTAATCAAGTTTGAGACTTTAATGGCCATCAGCTATTAGACTATGTGTGTGTGTGTGTGTGTGTGTGTGTATGTGTATATGCCCCAGTTGCAATTTGCCCCTTACCCGGCATTCGATATGGCTCATTACATGGCAACTTAAAGGACAAAATGTAAAACTTATATTGAAATCAACTTTTCAACAAGCTTTTTCATAATGTTACACAGTGTACCCCATGCGCGAGTGTGTGTGTGTGTGTGTGTGTGCGTACGCATGTGTGTCGCTGTGTGTGTGTGTGTGTGTGTGTGAGGTCGTCTGCCATTTTATGCGCGCGCCTAAAAGCATGCTGCGTTTTTCTTTGCCTTTTTTACAACATGTTGCCTCGAAACTTTTTTATTTCGCCTTAAAGTCGCGCAAACTTCAAGCATGAAAAAAAAGGAGAACCGAAAACCGAAACAAAACAAAAACAAAAAAAAAATCGGAAAGCACAACAAACATGCGTACAACTTGCAGTGGCAGGGCTGCAGCCAAAGATGAGCAACAAAGGAACAAGCTGAAAGGCGAGATATGTAGACAGAAGGAGGAGGGGCTCAAACAACAGCATCGACAGGGGCGCGCTGCAAGGGGGGCACGAAACGAGGCAACTTTATCTACAAATTGGACAGTTTGACAGCTCAAAGACTTTTTCATAAACTAGCGCAACTTTTCGTGTTCCGAAGCGGTAGCTTCTAGCCAAACCTAAACCCCCCCTTTGGACAGTGGGCGTGATAGCGCAAACTACGCTAAATTTCCAAGAGAATGTAACAGAATGTAAGCTCATTTGGTGTCATTTTGAATGACGCTCATTTGGATTTTTCACAAACGCCAAATGCATGGCTTAGGTCATTCTATTGACCTTGGTATTAAATTATTGGATGAACTGGTTCGTCATTTGAATAAACTGGTTCGTCATTTGGATGATATAGCACAATTGCGCTCGTAGGAATCTTTGTACAAACCACTTCTCCCGTCCCAACCACCAATTTTAAAAACTAGTCTGTTGCATATCTTCGCTGTTTCTTATTCGATCGTAATCCGCCATGGAAAATACCAAATACTAACAAACTATGCCAAATTACAAATGTGTTGATTTTTGCAATTACCGGAGTATGTATCAAAATTTAAAAAAAATCCGTAAAGGAGAACCTAAAAAAAATGTGTTCTCTATCTTTTATATTTTGTGAGATCTACAAATGTTATATACATTTTTTATATGCACTGATTTAATAAAGTCTAATAAAAGATTCCAAACAATATTGAAAATTTTTTAATTAAATTGCGCTAGTAGCCCACTGTGCTTGCAGGCTTCCCCCCAACCCTTCAACCTCAAAAGCAACAGCAACATCATTAAGCGAGTAGCGCAGTAAATGCTCAAGTTGATTTATATATGCTTACATACCTATATATCTTGTCAGTTTCAATAATATATTCAAAAAAGTATCTAACAACTATAAATATAAATTATGAAATATCAATTTGAGTTCACAGTTGTGAACCAAAGTTTTCATTTTATAGGGTATCTAACAGGCCGACCTTTGCCCAGTTGGAGGCATTATTAGCAACAACAACGAATCGATCTTGGAACCTTTGTCAGCGGCTATCGGATTTGCCGCCTGCAGCCATTTATATCTATCGAATTTCGAGATTTTCACTTTGTGCGTTTTCCCACTGCCAATTTTCATTGGAAATTTAACAGAAATGTCAATTAGCAAGCAGCCAGAATTTTCCAGATTTTTAGCAAGATTTTCTTAAGCTAAATTTCAGTGAAAACGGCCAACGTCAATTAAGGCGAATTATGAAAATTATTGGCTGACGAAAGAGACAAGCATAAAGACAGGAGAGAGAAAGCAGAGAGAGAAGAGAGGAGAGACAGACAGTTATTGAAGAAGAAGAAGAAACAGATTGACAGCGCAATGGACAGGCAAACAAAGAGAAGCGAAAGAGATAAATGGAGAGAAAGAGAAAACAAAGGGTAGAAACTTGGAAAAAGCGACAAAATAATAATTGGTTTTCTGTCTGCGATAAACATCGATTTGTTTCGATAGTTTCGATTGTGTCGAAAGTGATATCGATTTGTTATAGGCTTAGCTTTGGTCTTAAATTAGCAGATTCTTACCTTTAGAAGAAGACCTAGAAGAATTTAGTATAAAGATACTCGAGCTTAACCAGAACAACGGATTATTGGATGAAATCTAGATTTAGCAGGGTGTAAAATAGGCATTCAAGATAATGAAAGCAAATAATAACATTCATTATTAATTTTAAATTAAAGCTTTTATTTGATTGACAAATAAAAACAACTTTTTTATATATGTATTACTGGCAGTTTAGTTTTCATTAAATTCAATTTAAAAATTAATTTTTATAATTATTTTTATTAACTTTATTTGTTTAAAAAGAGCAGAAGTGAAGAGAGCAGAGAGAACAGCAGAATGCAGTTGAAAAGAGAGGAAGGAGAAGAGGTAGTGGGAACGCTAAAAAAAAAGAATTTAGAACAAAAAAATCCAGAAAAAGCTAAATTATTTTTTAAAAATAGTCAAAATTCTCGCTTGCCGTAGTTTCGCAACTTCTCCAGCAAAAGCGCTACAAAAACAGCCAGATCTGACGGGAAAAAGGCAGATCAGTGGGTGCCAAAAGTTGCGGGAAAAGTGTGAGGGGATGGGGTGAGGGGAGTGTGGTGGGAGGGAACTTGGAGGGAAAGCTGGTTGTAATTGGAGCTGCAGCTGCTTCAGCTTGGACAGACGACCACTCACTGCACTTTATGCGTTAAAAAATGAAAATTCTCGAGTGCTTTTGTGGCGTCAGCGTCGACGACGGCGGCCCCTTTGGGTATGCAACAATTTTTATTTTTGCGTTTTCTTTGCCCCGGCAATTGTGCGAAGGAGAGAGCGAAGTAGAAAGAGTGAGAGAGGGAGAGGGAGAGTGAGTATGAGTATGTTTTGTGTGTTGAGTGGCACTTGCAAATGCAGCTTCTGGCTTTTGACACACACAAACACACACACACACACACCCGCAACACACACACACATTAACACTTGTGTTCACTTGTTCTTTAAAAATGATTAAAAACCTCAAAAAAAAAAAAAAAAAACAACCTCAAGCATTAAAAAACAAGTGGCAACTTCTTAAGCTCACAAATGCAGCGTTGCCAATTTTCTTTTTTCTTTTCAGACTTCTATTTATGCTTATAACAAATTCATTTAATGCATTTATAATTACACTGCTCTACCAAAAAAGCCTTTTGAATTAGCCCATTTTTTTTTTAGTGTGTTTAAAAACGCACACCAAAGAATTAATCCACTCTACGTTCTCCAGATATCGGGCGATATATCTTTTTTCGTTGGTAAGTGCAAAAAGACTTGCTATAAATTCTCAAACATTTCTCCTTTTTAATAGTTTTAATAAAAGATATAAGTCGTGCCTACATTTTGATAATACAATATATCTCTGGTGTTTATTGACCGATGTCCATGCGCTTTTTAGGATAGATAAATATAAGGGAGGAGAGTGTGTATTCCGAATAACAACCTTCTATGTTCATAATATGCTTGTTCTGCAGGCTTTATTGATAAGGGCGCGCAGGGGGCGTGGCACCCTACATTTAAAATAAACTTGATCTGTGCATGGTAAATACCCACCTATATACTTAGTTCTTATAGTTCTAAAGAGCTTATTTTGACATTTCCTAAATTTTTTCTGTATACCAATTAAAAATGGGTAAAAATAGGGTTAATAACTTTGGCAGACCGCAAAAATTATATATATTCTTGATCAGAATGACGGGCTGAGTCGAGTTTGTCTGTCCATCTGTTTCTTTGCCGCCCGCAATGAACATACAAAAAATACATAAGCCAATAAAAAACGAGTCAAAACAATTTACATAAATTGTTTATGCTACGAACTGCAGTGATTTTTAATATCAACCAATTCTGTGAATTTCATAAAAATCGGTCCATAATTAGGACCATGCTTAGCGCATGTAAATAGCATGCAAGACAGGGATCACACATACATATAGCGTGTAGTAGAATCCGGTTATAACGACGCTTATAGCGTCCGTCCGGTTATTGCGACGAAAACTCGATGGCTTGGTTGGTCCCCATACAAACTTATATGAAAGGGCCTCCGCTTATAACGTCTCCGCTTTTAGCGTCAAACCGCTTATACCGACGAGATTTTTCACAATTCAACCGGATATTGCGACGTGCCGAACAAAAAAAAAAAACTTTAAAGAGGAAAATTTGAGTTCTTTAACAATGCTAAAAGAAGCAAACAAAATCATGGAATTTGTGTTTTTTCAATACGAAAAAGAAACAAAATCATGGATTTTGTCTTCCGGATATAACGACGTAAAATCGTCGGTCCCTTGAAAGTCGCTATAACCGGATTCTACTGTATTAAATTTTTTTTGTTTTGATTAAACAATTAATTTGTTTTATTTTAAAACCTATTACAAACATGGCATAAAATAAAAAAAAAATTTATTTTTGCTTCTTTCGGATAGTGCGTCTTCCGGATATAACGACGTAAAATCGTCGGTGCCTTGAATGTCGCTATAATCGGATTCTACTGTATTTAAAACGTAGGCTACCGGGACTGATCTGCCCCGCCCATGCTGGTTTATTTTATAGCCATTTGTTTTCAGATGATTTGAGTAAACTTTTGGTTTATACTAACTACCAAATAGCTTTAGCCCGATCTGTTTCGAGAGTTAATTGTTGCTCTGCTGGATGGTTGTTTATTATAGTTGTATTTATTTATATTATAATTATTATTATTTGTTGTTGTTGTTTATAGAGTTTAGGCTTATTGCTCCTGCTGCTGTAGTTATAGTGGTTGTTGTAATAGGGTTTATGGTTGTTGTTGTTGTTGTTGGTGTTAGTGTTGTTGTTATTGTTGCTGTTGTTGTTGTTGTTGTTGTATCCGCTTCCGTTGTTGCTGTTGTTGTTGTTGTCATCGCAGTCTTGGGTCTCAGTCTCAGCTGATTCTAAGACGCTGCCATAACGGATGCGGTTGCGGATGCGGTTGCGGTTGCGGATGCGGATGCGGATGCCGAGGCTGGCGATGTCTCATTTGAATCGAGGTGGTTGAGCTGCTGCTGCTCCTCCTCGGCCCGCAGTTTGGCCGCCTCCTTCTCCAGCAGTTGCGCCTCCAGCTCCTCGATATTGCGAAAGATGCGTGCGTACTGGAAGCGCTCCTGGCAGAGCAGCTTATAGGCATCCGCCTCCTGCTCACAGTCCCCGAACACGTCCCCGTCCCTCAGCGCCGTATAGATCTTGATGGCCTCCTGCAAGGCAAAGAAAATGCATTTGAATACCGAGTAAGAGAGATATAGCGGTGTCAAATCCATCCAACCTCGATAAATTTATCGAATAGTAAACATTTCCCATTTGCACTAGTTTTATAGGCATCTTACAGAGTCCAAAATTATTATTTATATATTTGATTATTATTCATATCTAACCCATTTCTACTCTAATAAAATTCCAATTATATTTGTACTAATAATTAATAATATTATAGATAAAACAAATTAATCGATTAATATTTATATCTCCTCTTATATATTTCTTTCTATAATGGATTACTAAATAGGCAATTATTAATACAAAAGCTATAAGTAATAGTCAAATAAATTGCAACGAAAACAAATTTAAAATATCAGCAATCGTTCTCCTTAGTATTCTGCAATATTGCTTCCTTAATATCTTCAGTGTTTATAAACCGATCTCAATGCGCTTTTCAGAATAAATCAATTTATTGATCAAGCGCATACATGCCGAATAACAACTTGCTATGATGAATATTACGCTTGTTATTCAGACTTTTAAAAAAATCTATATATAGTTATGTGGGTTTTATTGATTTTGGGCTTGAAGGGAGCTTGACTTTCAATATTTGAAATAAACTAGAGCTGCATAAGGTATACGTCTACTTACATACCAAAAATGACTGCTTTAACTCTTATAGTTCCCGAGATCTACGTTAATACAGACTGACGGACAGACAGACATGAGTTTTTTGCCCAAACATCGATGGTCTTTCGATAGTTTTAACAGCAGCATAGAGAACTTACCTCCAGCCTGAGCTTGCTCAGATTAAAGCCAGTGATGAGCTTGATGGCAGCATCCTTTTTGCTGGCATCCAGCTCGTAGAGGCCGCGTGCCCCTTCGTATAAATGCAGTATGGAAGTGGCATGATGCTTGGCAATGAACTCGTCGTTGAGCTGCTGTGGCGTCTTGGTGCCTATCAGTTCTTTGGTTGCCTTATCCAGCACCTGCTGCACATGGACGTTCAACGGCTGTTGCTTCCTGGCCATCGCCAGCGACTTCATGAAGCGTATTATGCAGCTGTGCAGCACCGGATGCGACGGATTCAAGGCCCGGGCACGTTGGATCGACTGCAGCATCAGCAAGATCTTACGCTTGCGATAGTACACCTCGAAGGTAAGTAAATGCGTTTCGATGCGCTCTTTGGCCAATTGCTGCAGCGGCTTCAGAAACTCAATCGCCTTCTCCAGCGGCTCATCGGTTCGCTCCAGTTTCTCCGGTATTAGCTCATCCAGCTGCGGCGCATCCGGATCGGCCTCCTGGTTCGCCTGCTGCTTCGATTTCTGGTGCTGTTCCCGCTTCACCTGCGCCTGCGCCGCCTGCGCGATCTCCAGTTCGGCTTTCTTCTTCGCCTTGCGCTGTTTGTTGCGCAGCTTCTTCAGCTCCGATGGCGGCAGGTTCTCTGCAAAACAGATACAGATTGAGATATATATATAAATATAGATATAGATATATAGACACTTGAATTTAATTGCATTAAGTAAAAACCAGTAAGGACGGAGCTACAGTCGGACGCAACCGACTGTAGGAGACCCTGTACTTTGCGTTTTCTTCGCTGTTTCTCATTCGATCGTAAAGTAATTCACAGCATCGATGGGGATTGTCATAGACTACGTACATGCCACATCCTCAAAACTGAAGCTTTAAAACTGTAAACAGTAGCTAAATTGGTTTTTCGGTTAGCGGAGGAATGAGAGGAGTTATCAAAAAACTGCATAGAAGAACCTAAATGCCCAAAAATGGTATTTCTAGCTCTTATAGTCTGCAAGATCTAGGTGGCTTCTTTGTCTGATCTATCTTCGCTGTTTCTTCTCCGTTTGTAATGTAGTTCACAGCATCGATAGATAATTCAATAGGCTACTTACATGCCAAATTACAAGTCTGTAGCTCTAATGTTGTGGCTGCAGTGGCACATCCATGCATTTTGAAAAAAATTGTCTCTTGCATATCTTCGCTATTTCCAATTCAAATCATAAATAAATTAGAAACATCGGTGGAGAATATCATAGACTACGTACATGCCAAATTAGTCTGTAGCGCAATTATTGTGGCTGCTGTGGCGTTTATAGTTTTCGTGATTTTTGAGGTAGGTGTACATTTTTGATGATTCGCGGATGAAGGAGGCGAGTTATCAAAAGTTTGAAACAAACTTGATCTGCTTGCATTAGCTGACTACCTAAATCCGGAAAGGTGGTGTCTTTAGCTTTTTTAGTTGCTGAGATCTAGGTGTTCATACGGAGGGACGGACAGACGGACATGGCTATATCAACTCAGCTCGTCGTCCTGAGTCAGAATATATATACTGGGGTCTACCACGCTTCCTTCTGCCTGTTACACACAGCTGTCATTTGCACTAAATTAATAGACCCTTTTACTTTTTCTAAATGTTTCAATGATTATAACCATTCAAATTATAACCAATTAATTTATTTATTATTATTTAATTTTTATGTTGTATATATTGTCTATTGCATATCTGCACTATTTCTTATCAGTTTCAATTTTCTACACTTGAAACAAAATTAAGTGAATATTTTCAGAAATTCTGTTCTGCGATGGCGCACATTCTGATTGAAATGTAAAAACAGAATTGATTTCTCTCAGTGCATGTTCTTCGACAACCCAACAACAAAGCGAATAATGATTCCAAGAATTCGAGCGTGACAATATGTCGCAACGTAGGCAGCAAATGTGTGGAATGAGCAAAAATACACGCAATTGTTCTTGTAGTTGGCTTTGCCCAAGAGAAAGAGCACTCACATATACGAGCTGCTCAGCCCTATATCGACTCAGGTCGAGTCAGAATATATATATATGCAGATCTCTGATATAGAATATATAGATATGGAAATAGATATCGAAAGTTACACTAGCGGCTTACCAATGTCACGTTCCTCAATCGTGGCCTCCGATTTGAGTGGCCTATCGTACAGACGAATGTAGACCTCGATGGCGCACTTGGCAGCCTTAAAGTAAAACGGATGACGCCGCAGCACATCCTCGAGGCGCAGCAGGCCGACGTAGGCCCTCAGCGTCATCTTGCGCATGCAATAGGTGTGAAAATCAAACTGATCCTCGATGATCTCGGCAAAATGCCGGTCCACCTCGTGGCATTTCTTGAGGGCCTCGCCCCAACGGCCCATGCGCTGGTACGCCATGGCGCATTCCGTTTGAAACCACATGCACTGCATCTCATTCAGATTGTCCATGGCCGAGACGCCCTCCCGGGTGAACTTGGAACAGATCTCCTCCGCCTCCGTGACCATGTTCGCACGCAGCATGTACTTGGCGCACTTGGAGTTGATGTAGCTAAAGCGACAGAGAGGGAGAGAGAGAGAGAGTTGAGATTAAAGCAACTGATGGATGGGAAATAGGATTAGATCGCACCGATCGGCGGTGTCCATGCTCTGGGCCTCCTCCAGCCAGACGTAGGCCTCGACGGGATCGCCGGCATGCTTGAAGATGCGCCCCTTGGTGATCAGCAGCTCGATCAGCGTGGGCGTATGATCGATGGCCGCATTGATGAACTCCAAAGCGCGATCCGTCTCCCGCATGTAATCGTAATGCTGCGCCAGAAACAACGCTGTCCAGACGAGGGCCGAGGCTGGCTCGACAGGCACACCGGCGTCCGCATCGTGGCGCGAAAAGTGACCGGAACGTGTTAGGTTCTCAAAGTACTGCAGCGTCAGCGATTCAATGATGGTCGCCTTCTCCGGCAGCTGATGCAGCGAACGTACATTAACAAACAGCGGGGGAACCCCCTTGCGTAGCCCACGACGCAGATACTCATCGGCGACGATGCGAAACTCCTCGCCCACGGCAATGTCCAGGGGCAGACGGCGCGGGCAGAGGGCGCGCGGATATTGCGATTGAAACTGGCGATAGACGGCAACAATTTCACTGGGCGTCGTCACCTGACGTGCGATCATATACTGGGTATAGTAGAGCACATTCTCGGGATTACGTTGGATCAGTGACTCATAGATGGGCACCGCCAGCTGCTGCTGCTCCAGGCGTATATACAAATCGCCCAGCGTCTCGCGCACCGCCAGCTTATCAACGATCTGCGACTGATACTTGAGCAGATGATCCAGCGCCTGCTGCAGATGCAGCGACTCGATGAGTATCTGGTTCTGATAAAGCAACAGCTCCGAATGCCGATAATCGTGCGCCTCCTAAAAAAAAAAAAAGGCAAAAATAGTATACTATATAGCAGATATATCTTTATATAACTGGGCTTACAATGGAGGTCTGCGACTGACTGAACGTGTCCAGTACGTTGTTGGCCATGTCGTAGTCGCCAAGCAGATGATAGCTCATGGCGAAGCCAATCCAGGAGGCATGCTGCGAGGGACGCAGCGTGAACAGATGATGACGCGTCTCCTTGTAGCCCTCCAGATCGCGCATTTGTATTTGCAGCAGCGACAGATCCTTGAGGATCTGCAGGTTATCCTTCTCCCATTTCAGCGCATTGCGATAACATTTAATTGCCTCATCGTACTTTTTATCGCTGCGCTGCAGCAGGCCATAAACATGCCAGCAGACATGCGAGCGCAGATCATTCCTCAGACCCAGACGGACAAACTTATACGCCTCCTCCCGCCGGCCCAGGCCGTTGAGAGTTAGGCCCTTCATGGCCAGAGTCTCGCCGTGCTCCGTGTACTTGGGATTTGAGAGTATCTGCTTGGCCAGCTTCAGGCCGTTTTTGTACTGCTTCATTTCGTAGCATTTCTGCAAAAGAACAAAGAAATATATTATAGAAATGAGTGTAAAGCCAGACTGTCTAATACCCTGTACCATAGCTAAATAGAAGAGCGTATTTATTCCGAATAATAATATATTACAGTATCCTTATACAGTATCCTACGGTTGAATGTAGCATAGCCTACTATATATGCATACAAAATAATGACAATTTGAAAATATTAAATTAATCATAATTCTCTATTTTATGGACCGATTAAATTGAAATTTACAGAATTGCCAGATGTTAATCATCTTCACAGTTCTTATATGACAGAACTTACGTAGATAGATTTGAATGCCTTTAATTGGTCAATGCATTCTATTTATGGGCATTGTTCGCGGTAGGGGCGTGGCATCCAACATTTGAAATAAACTTGATCTGCGTATGGTATACACCTTTCAAAATTGACCATAACGGCTGCTCCAGCTCTTTTAGTTGCTGAGATCAAAGCGTTTAAATAGACGGACAGACAGACGGCCAGGGCTGATCACGAATATATATACTTTGTAGGGTCAACCACGCCTGCTTTTGCTTGTTACATACATTCTGGCAAACTGCATAACCCTGTAATTCCCCTTTTTCAATGGGTACAGCGTATACAAATACGAGGTTGTGTGGGTTTTATTGATTGGGGGCGTGCCATCCAAAATTTGAAATACACTTGATCTGCGTATTGAATACACCCAGCTATAACAACAAAAATAGCTGCTCTAGCTCTTTTAGCTGCCGAGATCTACGCACATACAGACAGACATGGCTATATCAACTCGGCTCGTCGTCCTGATCAGGAATCTATATAGTTGGTGAGGTATGCCACGCCTCCTTGCCAAAGTTATTAGTCGTTTTTCCCATTTTTCAATGGGCATCGAAACGATTGAACGATTGAACGATTGAGCGATTGAGCGTTGCAATCGATTGACGATTACAAGTATCGAACAATCGACCAGAAGTTTGAGGTTATGCGTGGCAGCGTAAGCGCTGCAAATGAAATAAATACATTTTCAGCTAACTGCAACAATTGCTGGCAATTAACAATTGGCAATTGCGGCCAAGAGGCGCCTCCTTGGCCAGCGCTGCGTACGAAAATAGGCGCTACCCAAAAGCACATGATAACCTGCATTCATATGCATGTGTGCGTGTTTGTGTGTGTGTGTGAGACTGCGTGTGCGTGTGTGTGTGTGTGTGCAATATGTATGCAAGTTGGTATGTATATATGGCAAGCCGGCATGCATTGAGATTTAATTAGCTGCTAATTACGGCTGCACTTACCAGTAATTTACGGAAGAGGGCAGCCTCCTTGGGGGGCAGGGGATTGCTGGAAGGCATCTTCGACTTTTGCTGCTGCTGCTGCTGCTGCCGGAGAAATAGCTGTTATTATCAAATGATCAAAATGCTTGGCTTTGGCAATTCGCTAGCGCCGCCCTCTCAGCTATTTTGTGCAATTTGTTGAAAAAAAAATACGCGTACAATTATAGATTAAAGTCATATACAACGCGAGCCCACGAGCAAAAATTCGTCTTGATACACACACACACACACACACACGCACGCACACACTCGCACGCACACATGCAGCGTGTGCTCGCGTACCGCGGTGACTGGCAAATCGCGCCAATCAATGGCAGTTGCTATTTTTTTTTTTTTTTTTGTTCTTTGCCTTATGAATGAAATTTATTATCATTTTGGATTTTGCAGCGTTTTAACAATTTAGGCAATTGCCTGCAGTTTGCTTGCAAGCTGCATAATTTTATTTAACGCGGTTCGCATATCGAATGAATGATGCATGCGCAAGTGCATGTTACATAAATCGCTCGAGTTATTACTTAAAATTACTATTAAATGTTTAGTCAAAGCTTTTCGGTGTGTGTATCAAAATTATGCCTACAAACGGGCGCTTACTTTTATCGTTCGGCATTCAAATTGGCCTTTAAAATGTATTTTTGAACAGCCTGCTCACCAGAGTTGTTCATCTCAGTTCCGCACAGCTCGGACTCGGTTCATTTATTTCCATTTATTTCCAACACAGTTTTGTTTTAACCCACAAAAAAAATAAAAAAAAATAAATTTATAATATTCTTGGTTGACTGGTCATAGCCGACATTTAAACAAATAAATTAATTAATTAATTAAGTGAGTAAGAACTAAAGAACTAAATGAACTAATCCTAAATTGAACTACGACGAAGCACTCCGATTGACATTCACACAAAACGACAACAGCACAACAGCTGTCAGCGCGCAAGAGCTATCGATGACGAAAACTATCGGCAAATGTGGCAAGCCATCGATAGCGCAACGTATCGAAACATGCGATGAGCAATCGATAACGACGCCTATCGAAACATGCGGTAACCAATTTCCAAAACACAATTAATTATAAATATATATTAAATAATAATGAATTCCCTGGCCCGCCTGGGCAGCTATGTTTGCCAAAGCGTACAAATCGCTGGCTGCGGCGTAAGTAATTAACATTAATTTAACATTAATCAAAACAGCTGTAAACGTGTGTAATTTACAGTTGCAGCAGGTGCGCAGCAAATACGCCGATTGGCGTATGATAAGGGACGTGAAGAGGCGGAAATGCGTTAAGGAGCATGCGACTGATCGGCTGCGCGTGAACTCGCTGAGGAAGAACGATATACTGCCCATTGAGCTGCGCGAGCTGGCGGATGCGGAAATCGCCGCCTTCCCCCGCGACTCATCGCTGGTTAGAGTGAGGGAGCGCTGCGCCCTTACGTCACGCCCCCGCGGAGTTGTCCACAAGTATCGGCTGAGCCGCATCGTCTGGCGCCACCTGGCGGACTACAACAAGCTCTCGGGCGTGCAGCGCGCCATGTGGTAGTCCCCTAGGCTCCTAGGATTTCCCTATTCTTTAAATGTTGTTCAAATAAATAAATAAATTCAATCTGACAGTGTTGTAAAGTGCAGTTGCATGGCAGCCAGTGCTGCCGTTTCAGAGTTTTTAAATCTGGTATGCTAATTATATCTTAAAAATAGAATACAAAACAAACAGTAATAGCCAAGTTGCCAGCACTGACTGCCATAGCTATTTTTATAGTAGATGATTTTCAATTTTATAATAGAAACGAAAAATAATTTTTATATTCGTTTTTTTGTAAATATTTTAAATAGGAGTTATTTGCAGATTACAATTTAATTAAACAATTTCCAATTATTGACTTGAAAGCTGAAAAATGGCTAATTATGTGAAATAGCCAAGTTGCCAGCACTGACTGCCACAGCTGTTAGCGCGTGTTATCGATAACAGCTATCGAAGCCGGCGCTTTGTTTGTTTACTTTGTTTACGTTCAGCGGTAAAAAATGAGCAGCGCAAACAAAAACAAAAAACACCGCAGCGAGTGCGTAAATTTTGTGGATTTCAGTTTTCTGGACCACAAGGCGACGCTGAGCCCGCTGCTGCGGAGCAAGAGCCGCCAGCAGCTGAGCCTGGTGGAGAACGAGGCGGACTTCTGGCGCTTTGTCGGCAAATACGAGGCGATGCTGCGCTCCATGGGGCAGCCGACGCTGCCGCCGCTGCTCACCGATAAGGAATACGCGCTGCCGGCGCCTTATCACAAGGCCAAGCACCTCTGCCTGCAGCTGGACGTTGGGGCGCTGCTCCAGCCAGCGGCCAATCCCATCGAGCTGCAGTTCCGCCAGCTGCTGCTCGTCTATCTGGACTTCAAGCAGCAGGAGAAGTTCAAGCGCATCAAGCAGCTGCGCCACGCCCAGCGTGCCCTGCCCATCGCCGCCCACAAGCTGCAGCTGCGCCTCCTGCTGGACACCAGTCGCGTCCTCATCGTGGCCGGCGACACCGGCTGTGGCAAGTCCACCCAGGTGCCGCAGTACCTCAGCGAGTTTGGCTACCGCAGCATAGGTACGACTAATTACATACCCTGTAACACAGCTCGCGCTCGCCCGTACAGCATACAACTTAAAATATTTTACATCTTTTTTAATTTATTTATAAAACAGTAATTTATAAAATTTTTATACTCTGTACCCATTGAAAAATGGGAATTACAGGGTTATAAACTTTGTCAGAATGCATGTAACAGTCAGAAGGAGGCGTGGCTGACCCCTCAAAGTATATACATTCGTGATCAGCCCTGTCTGTCCGTCAGCTTGAACGCCTCGATCTAAGCAACTATAAGAGCCAGCGCAGTCATTGTGGTCATTTTTGAAAGGTCTACCTTACGCAGATCAAGTTTATTTCAAATGTTGGATGCCACGCCCCTACCGCGAACATTGACCATAAATAGAACACATTGACCAATTAAAGGCATTCAAATCTATCTACGTAAGTTCTGTCATATAAGAACTGTAAAGATGATTAACATCTGGCAATTCTGTAAATTTCAATTTAATCGGTCCATAAAATAGAGATATCATATTGACATTATTAATATTGACGGTTAATAAACACAGAAGATATATGCAACGCAATATTGCAGGCGTTGCACGCAAAATAGTTAGAAGAAGCAGCATTGCTGTTGCGCTTCGCGTGAGAGTTTTGATAAAAATATATTTAAAATATATGGACCGGGGCAGATCAGTGAGACGGAGGCTACAGTCGGACGTAACCGACAATAGGAGACCCTTTACTTTAACTTTATGCATTTACAAACACAGTCAAAGGCACGCACACTAACTTACCCGCATATGCAAGGCACACCACCCCCCCTCTGCCTAGTGCGGCAAATTGTCCGTTCCATATTTTCGCTGTTTCTTATCCGATCGAAACGAAACTCACAGGGTCAATAGAGAATGTCATAAGCTAGTCACGTACCAAATTACAAGTCAATAACTTTAAAGCTGTGGCTGCAGTAGCTTTTTGCGGTTTGCGGGGGAAGGGGGGAAGGTATCCAAAATCTAAAACAAACTCGTGCTGCTCGCGAAATAGGAGAATCTAAATCCCGAATATGGTGTCTCTAGCTTTTATAGTTGCTGAGATCTAGGTGTTCATACGGACGGACAGACAGACGGACAGACGGACATGGCTATATCGACTCGTCTTGTCGTCCTGATCAAGAATATATATACTTTATGGGTTCTGCCACGCCTCCTTCTGGGTGTCACACACATTTCCTCTTTGCACTAAACTAATAGACCCTTTTTACTTTTTTAAAGTAAAGGGTCTAAATATCGGGTGTAGGAATAGAAATAGAACTCCCTGATTTACATGAATCCTTTCAACTTTTCAGCCTGCACGCAGCCGCGTCGCTTGGCCTGCGTGTCGCTGTCGAAGCGCGTGGCGCACGAGCTGCTGGACGACTACGGCAGCCAGGTGGGGTTCCAGATCCGCTTCGAGCGCAGCCGGACGCAGCGGACGCGCATACTGTTCATCACGGAGGGTCTGCTGCTGCGTCAGCTGGCGCTGGCCGAGAATCTGGAGCAGTACGATGTGCTCATACTGGACGAGATCCATGAGCGTAATCTGTTCGGTGACTTTCTGCTGGGCGTGACCAAGTGCCTGCTGCGTGCGCGGCCGCAGCTGAAGCTGATCCTGATGTCCGCCACCATCAACGTGCAGCTCTTTCACAGCTACTTCCGTGAGGAGGGGGCGCAGCTGCTGCAGGTGCCCGGACGCCTCTTTCCCATCAAGTTGCGCTACATGCCGCCTCCGGCGCTGGAGCTGAAGGCTGGCCAGGCCAGCGCTGCCTCCAAGCGGGCGCAGGGCACACGCCTCGATCCGGCGCCCTACATCCAAGTGCTCAGCCTCATCGATCAGCAGTATCCAGGTGAGACAATATGCCACATTTCCCAGCTTCTAAGCCAACTCTAATCCTTCCTGCAGCCACGGAACGAGGCGATGTGCTCGTCTTTGTCAGCGGCGTCAGCGAGATCGACAGCGTCTGCGAGGCGGTGCGGGAATATGCCACAGAGCAGACCCAATGGCTCATCCTGCCCCTGCACAGCGGCCTCGCTCTGGCCGAGCAGGACAAGGTCTTTGACTATGCGCCCGACGGCATGCGCAAGTGCATCGTGTCCACCAACATCGCGGAGACCTCGCTCACCGTCGACGGCGTCCGCTTCGTCATCGACTCCGGCAAGGTCAAGGAGATGAGCTACGACGCCAGCTGCAAGGGGCAGCGCCTCAAGGAGTTCTGGGTGTCCAAGTCATCGTCCGAGCAGCGCAAGGGACGCGCAGGACGCACAGGACCTGGCGTAAGCTCACATTTCTATACCCTCTATCCATTGAAACAAGCATATTATGACTATCTGAGCCATTATCCGTCTGTCCGTCCATATAAACGCTGAGATCTCGGCAACTATAAGAGCTAGGGACACCATATTCGGTTTGTAGGTTCTCCTATTCAGTAAGCAGATCAATTTTGTTTTAGATTTTAGTTGCCTCCCTCCCATACTCCACAGATCGCAAAAAGCTTGTAATTTGACTTGTAATTTGGCATGGGATGCTCCCAAACAGCAAAGATATGTCACAGACAATTTGCTTCAATTGGCACAGTTGGGTGGTGTGCCTCTGCTTGTTTTTGTAAATACAGATACACAAATTAAGGAGTCTCCTACAGTCGGTTACGTCCGTATGTAGCCTTCCGTCCGACTGATCTGCCCCGTCCATGTATTTCTAACTTATATTCTTATTACAAAATCTTTTGCTAATTCAAGAAATTGTTTTCTTTTTATAAGAATAAATAGTTAGTGCATACAAATGTTAGATGCCACGCCCCTTCTGCCCACAATGAAAATAAGTAAAATACATTTACCAATTTAAGACATACAAACTTATCTACATCGATTCTATAAAAGTCGGTAGAGATTATTAATCTCTATTCTGTTGAATCAATGATAATTCAAAATTTAGCTATTTGCTAATTTTATACCCTGTACCCATTGAAAAATGTGTAAAACAGGGTTAATAACTTTGGAAGCATGTTTTATGATTAATTCAAGTAAAAATGCGTTTGATTCTAGAGAGATTTTTGTTGTTTCGTGTTTTCCAATTCAAGCAAGATCTTTAGTTAAATATTCCTGATTCATTATATCAGGTAGGATAAATATTAAAAAAATTATAGTTGTTTATCTATTTATATTTATTTCTTTATTTATATTGCTTTATTTGTATTTATTTCTTTAAATATATTTATTTCTTTATTTTACTTTTCATAATTAAATAATTAATTTTTCAATTTTGATTTTTGTTGTGATTTGTTGCTTGATTTTTAGACCCTTTACTTTAAAAAAGTAAAAAGGGTCTATTAGTTTAGTGCAAAGAGGAAATGTGTGTAACACCCAGAAGGAGGCGTGGCAGACCCCATAAAGTATATATATTCTTGATCAGGACGACAAGACGAGTCGATATAGCCATGTCCGTCTTTCCGCCTGTCTGTCTGTCTGTCCGTCCGTATGAACACCTAGATCTCAGCAACTATTAGAGCTAGAGACACCATATTCGGGATTTAGATTCTCCTATTTCGCGAGCAGCACGGGTTTGTTTTAGATTTTACCTCCCCCCTTCCCCCGTAAACCGCAAAAAGCTGCTGTAGCCACAGTTTTAAAGCTATTGATTTGTAAGTTGAGATTTAACTAGTTTACGACATTCTCTATCGACGCTGTGAATTTTGTTTCGATCGGATAAGAAACAGCGAACATATGCCACAGACAATTTGCCGCACTAGGCAGAGGGGGGGTGGTGTGCCTTGCATATGACTGTAGCCTCCGTCCCACTGATCTGCCCCGTCCATATATTTTTTACTTCATTTATTTATATTTGTCTATTTTTCATAATTCATCACTTTGTCAATTTTGATTTGTTGTTTGATTTTTAGTTGAATCATTGAATATCTTAAATAGAGAAGTACCAAAATATTTATTTAAATTGATTTATGTAGATTCATTTAATTATTTATAATTATTTCCTTGTGTGCAACATATTTATTGATGGATTTGCATTTCAGGTGTGCTTCCGGCTGTACACGCAGCAGCAGTTCGACGCCTTCGAGGCGTATCCGACGCCGGAGATCTACCGCGTGCCCCTGGACACGATGCTGCTGCAGATGGTGTCCATGGGGCTGCCCGATGTGCGGGCCTTCCCCTTCATCGAGTCGCCGGAGACGGAGCGCATCGAGCAGACGATTCTAGCGCTCAAGCAGCACGTAAGTGGCATGTGGCAGTTGCAAGCTGTTCGACTTTTCTAAACCAATCTCAATCTCAATCATAGTGCGCGCTGAGCGTGGATGAGAAGATCACGCCGCTGGGCAGCTCGCTGGCCAATCTGCCCGTGGAGCTGTCCATTGGCAAGATGCTGCTGATGGGCTGCGTGTGCCCCGATGTGGAGCAGCTGCTGACGCTGGCCGCGCTGCTCAGCGTGCAGAGTCCGCTGACGACGCGCGCGCACACGGATCAGCGCTGTGAACGCGAACGCCAGCCGCTGGAAACGGATCAGGGCGATCTCTTTACGCTGCTGCGCGCCTACTGCGCCTGGCTGCAGCTCAAGACGGGGCAGGAGAACACGCGCAAGTGGTGCCACCGCCTGGGCATCGAGGAGCAGCGCTTCTACGAGCTCTGCAAGCTGCGCCAGCAGTTCCAGCGCATACTCGAAAGCTGCCACATGGCGCCAACCGGCGCCAGCGCCGGCGCCACGCCGCTCAACAGCGCGGAGCGCGCGCGTCGTCATGGCGAGCTGCGTCAGCTCAAAGCGCTCAAGCGGCGCCAGCGCTTCGAGCAGCCGCGTCAGCGCAAGCTGCTCAAGCAGCAGCATCATAATCATCATGATGATGATGACGATCATGATGCAGGGGAGGATATGCGGGATGTGGACTTTCGGCTGCGTCATGACGCACGCCAGCTGGCGCTGCTGGAGCGCTCGGCGCGTGTGGAGCGGCATCGGGATGTGGTGCTGCTGAAGCTGCTGCTCGTCAGCGGCTTCTATCCGCAGCTGGCGATCGCCGATGAGTTCAACTACTGCAAGGGCAGCGGCCAGCAGTTCTTCCACACGCAGCTCAAGCCCTTCATCTCGCTGCACCCCAACGCCCACTTTGCCAAGCACCACGAGCTGCTCAAGCTCGCCGAGAGCGATCTGCTCCCCAAGCCCGCCTACTACACGCCCAAGCAGCCGCTCAGCGAGCGCCACCAGCTGCTCTGCTATCAGTGAGTAGCGAGCCAACAGCTCCCAGCCAGCGTTTATTTTCACAAGTCTTTTTTGAGTCGTTGAAATGATCAAAAAGCGATAGATGTTATGCGCGACTCGAAGTAGATCGGAAAATTAGTTAAAAATGACTCGTAGAGTTTGGAAGTTCATTTTTACAATAATCACCTTGGTGTGTCTTTTTTGAGTCGTTGAAATGATCAAAAAGCGATAGATATTATGATTAACTCGAAGAAGATCAGAAAATGATGAATTAACCCTGCAAGCATTTGGCACTTCATTTTTACAACAATCACCTTGGGGTGTCTTTTTTGAGTCGTTGAAATGATCAAAAAGCGATAGATATTATGCGTAACTCGAAGAAGATCGGAAACTAGTCAAAAATGACTTGTAAATGTTCTCAAAATATGATTAATGAACCCTGCAAGCATTTTGAAGTTCTTTTTTTAAAATAAGTTTTTTTTGGAGTCGTTGAAATGATCGAAAAGCGACAATTGTTATGCGTGACTTGAAAAAGATCGGTAAATTTAGTCAAAAATTACTCAAAAATGTTCTGAAAATAATAAAAAAAATATGTTCGATGTTTCTTATCCGATCGAAACAAAATTCACAGCGTCGATAGAGAATGTCGTAAACTAGTTAAATCCCAAATTACAAATCAATAGCTTTAAAACTGTGGCTACAGCAGCTTTTTGCGGTTTACAGGGGAAGGGGGGGAAGTATCCAAAATCTAAAACAAACTCGTGCTGCTTACTGAATAGGGGTACCTGAATCCCGAATATGGTGTCTCTAGCTCTTATAGTTGCTGAGATCTAGGTGTTCATACAGACGGACGGACAGACAGACAGACGGACATGGCTATATCGACTCGGTTTGTCGTCCTGATCAAGAATATATATACTTTGTGGGGTCTGCCACGCCTCCTTCTGGGTGTTACACACATTTCCTCTTTGCACTAAACTAATAGACCCTTTTTACTTTTTTAAAGTAAAGGGTCTAAACATGGGCTACATTTTTCCGGCACGATATAGATATGCCATAATATAGAACAATACGCTCGATCATTATATTTATTCGTGCTGAAAAGCGCAATAAAATCGGTTAGTGAACACAAAAGTTATTAGGGAAACAATTAGCACCGAATAAAAACCCCATATTACTATTGAACATACAAGATTGTTATACGGTACATCATTAAGATCATTATATTTATTCGTGCTATAAAGCGCATCGAAATCGGTTGGTAAACACAACAGTTATTAGGGAAACAATATATTTTAAAAGTTAAAATAAAAATATAAAGTAAGAAGAAGCATTGCTGCAGCAATTCGTAGGCTAAAAAGCAAGCTTGAACCGTAAACTAATTCTGAACTTTCGCAGATCGCTTTTGGAAACCGCCAAGCCCTATCTGATGAACTGCATCCGGCTTCCGGCGGCTCAGACGCTGCTGCTCTTTGGTTATGCGATTGATACCAATGTGGGCGTGACCCGCCTCGTCTGCGACGGCTGGCTGGGCCTGGACTTTCCGCATCCCGGCAGCGGCCTCCAGCTGCTGAGTAGGGCCATCGAGCTGCGAGGACGCTGGCACAGTCGACTCTATGCCAAGCTAAACGGTGCGTAAATCGATCCCATATCTGAATAGTAATAGTATTTGTGGGTAGATAAAAAACGTACGCAGATCAAGTTTATTTCAAATGTTGGATGCCACGCCCTTGCCTTATAATGAATAAATTAAATACATTCGTCAATGTAAGAGAAACAAATCGATTCACATAAATTCTGTCTTCAGAAAATGGTAGGTCTATACCAAAACGCAGATGAAGTTTATGTTAAATTTTGTATGCCACGCCCCATTTACGCCCTAATCGGTGAAAACCGAATAACAAGCGTAATATCAAATGTATATGCTGAAAAGCGCATTAAAATCGGTCCATAAAATAAACACGGGAGATATGAACGAAACAGTATTGCAGGCGTTGCCTGCCTAATTTGTTGGGATAAATCATAATGTACTATATTTTAAAATTTTTTTACGCTCCCTGATCTAATGTGAATCCTCCTTACAGAGCTGAATCAGGCGGACAGGGATGCCGTGGGGAAATCCCCGCCTGTTGCGGACAGCAACGACTCCCTCTGGCTGGATCTGCTGGACTACATGAGCATCAACGTCGCCTACAGTATCCGGCGTCTGCTGCCCGCCGATCTCAAGACCCTCTACACCCGCTGCCCGGCGCCCCTGCAGCTGGAGGCGAACCCCTTTGGGGGCGCCTATGCGCTCAGCTGCAACTCGGAGAAGGGGGGATTCAACGTCTCCGAGCACGTGGTCTACGGCTGCCTCACGGAGCTGCCCTGGACGCTGGCCATGGAGGAGGCGCTGCAGCAACAGCCCTGGCAGTGTCCGCACTGCGACCTGCAGCTGCAAGAGTTCCACGTGCCCCAGCAGCTGCAACATCGCCTGCACTGCACCACCCGCCCACGCCGTGCCCCAACGCCGCCCGCCCCTGCTCCGAGCAGCTCTAACGCCGCCACCTCCCGCTATGCCACCTACCACTGCAAGGGCTGCAACAAGGACTTGCGACTGCCCCAGATCGATCTGCTGCGACATCGGCGGCGATGCATGCCAACCGATTGAACTACTGAACGCTGCAGATCAGTCGGACGCGCTCGACTGTAGAATACCCTGTACCCGATATTTTAAATATAATTTTATAAAACTGCCATACAAAGCCAATCAGCTTGCATGCTTCTTCTTCTTACTTTCTTATATATGCCAGCTTTAATGGACGCGCCGCAGAGGGCGTGCGAGGCAACGCCTGCAATATTGCTTCGTTAATAACTTCCGTGTTTATTGACCGACTTCAATGCGCTTTTCGGAATAGGTAGAAATTATGGCATAGCGTCATATCTCCGCGCGACATATATCCGCCCGGTACAATTTTCGAGCGGAGTTATGTTGCTTTTTTGTTGGCGGAGTTATGTCGTTTTCAAAGCGACATAGCTCCCCGCGAAGCTATTTATAAAACTGCCATACAAAGCCAATCAGCAATGCTTCTTCTTCTTACTTTCTTATATATGCCAGCTTTAATGGACGCGCCGCAGAGGGCGAGCGAGGCAACGCATGCAATATTGCTTCGTTAATAACTTCGGTGTTTATTGACCGACTTCAATGCGCTTTTCGGAATAGGTAGAAATTATGGCATAGCGTCATATCTCCGCGCGACATATCTCCGCCCGGTACAATTTTCGAGCGGAGTTATGTCGCTTTTTTGTTGGCGGAGTTATGTCGTTTTCAAAGCGACATATCTCCGCGCGGAAATATGACGTTTTAAAAACGACATATCTCCGCCGAGCCCAAAATGTCATAGCTCCGCGCGGAGATAAGTCGTTTTCAAAGCGACATATCTCCGCGCGGAGCTATGTCGCTTAAAAACGTCATATCTCCGCGCGGAGCTATGTCGTTTGTGGCTCGGCGGAGATATGTCGTTTCCCAAGCGACGGAGCTATGTCGTTTTGAACTCTGCGGAGATATGTCGCTCTTAGCTCGGCGGAGCTATGTCGCCTTGAATACGTCATATCTCCGCGCGGAGTTATGCCGCTTTTAGCTCGGCGGAGATATGTCGTTTTCAAAGCGACATATCTCCGCCGAGTCCAAAACGACATAGCTCCCCGCGGAAATATGACGGTTTTAAGCGACATAGCGCGGAGATATCTCTGCGCGGAGCTATGTCGTTTTGGGCTCGGCGGAGATATGTCGCGCGGAGATAAGTCGCTACCCCGAAATTATGGTCTAGCATATATATTTCGAATAGCAACCTTCCATGTTTAATCTAACGCTTGTTATTCAACTTTCTATGTTCAATTTTACAGTGGTTAAGTGAGTTTTATTGATTTTTGAGCGTAAAGGGGGCGTGCCATCCAAGATTTGAAAATAACTGCTCTAGCTCTTGTAGTTGCCGAGATCTGCGCTCATACAGATAAGACAGACAGGGCTAACTCAACTCAGCTCGTCATCAGGATCTAGAATATAGTATATACTTTGTGGGGTCTGCCACGCCTCCCTCCGCCTGTTACATACATTCTGACAAAGTAGGCAGATCTTAAAGCTCGCCTTTCAAGCGAATAAAACAAAACAACAACATACTGCCAACTCTTTTCATTTGATGAGATCAGAGCAGATCAGAGAAGGAAGGCAACAGTCGGCCGTAATCAGTAAATTGTCTGCTGCATATCTGCGCTGTTTCTTATATAATAATTTGCGCAATTTAAACAAGTTTTACACTATTCAAATGGAAGTGGAAAGATTAAATGAAAACGCATTGTGTGTTTTGGTTTCGTTTTATTATTTGTATTTTCTTTCAGAAAGATCACTTAGTTTCTGCCATCAATTTTGTTTCATAGTGTGTACAATCTTTGTTTTCGTGTTTGTTGTTAGTTTATTATCATTATTATGATATTAGATAGTGTTATAGATGCTGTATTATCGTGTATTACATAGTCTATCATTATATCGAACGCCAAAAGGAAATTTCACAGCAAGATTTGTTTAGTGTGACTTACGATGCATAATTTTTAACTCAGTAAAATTATGGAATCGAATTTTTTTCACTTTTTCGAATTCGAAATGCGCTCGATATTGATATCGATATCGTGTATTATATCGAGCAAGTTTTGTTTAGTTTTGGTTTGTTTTATTATTTTTACGATTTATTATTTTTATGGCTGATATCTATATCTCAGTAAAAATAATAGCATCGAATTTTGTTTACTTTTTCGAATGTGAAAATTTCAAAACAAACTTGCCGAGATATTCCGAAATGACCTAAATGCGCTCGATATTAATTTTATTGTGTTTCATTTATCGAGCGCCAAAAAGGAAATTTCCCAAGTTTGTTCAGTTCTTGTGTCTGTCTATAGTTATTATTATGAGTGTCTGATATCTATATCTCGATAAAATAATAGAATCAAATTGTTGTATATTCTTGAATCTTGATACTTGGAAATGACCTAAACGCGCTCGATATTGAATGATTGTGTACTACATAGTCTGTCATTATATCGAGCGCCGGAAAGGAAATTTTACAGGAAGATTTGTTTAGTGTTTGTATCTGGATGTGCTTACGATTTATTATTAGTGTTATAATTATTATTATTTTTATGCATATCTCGGAAAATAGTAGAATCGAAATATTTCACTTTTTCGAATGTGAAAATTGCTAAACAAACTTGCTGAAATATTCAGAAATGACCTAAATGCGCTCGATATTGGATGATTGTTAGTATTATGTGGTTAGTATTATGGTTATAACAAAATTCTTACATTATGAGATGTTGTAGTGTCTAGTTGTCTCGATTTTAGCAATTTAGTTTGATATAACATCTGCTGTTGTGCTCGGTTATGTATACATAGGTGCAGATTAGTCTAAGAATCTATACATATATAGCATTATATACATATCTATGCAAACATAGCGTCCGATATAACAATTCAGTTATGTTTTAAAATCATGATAACTAAAAGATAATGTAGAGTTTTGATAGCATTTTGAAAAAAATTGTAAAAATGGTGTAAAATGTCTAATGAAAAAAAATGAAGAAAAAAATAGATCGTGTAGCTAATTGGTTTGTTGGCTTTTGTAGTCTTTTTAACGCCCCCCAAAATTATGGTATTTAGGGCTAAACGTAGTCCAAATCGAATTTGGCACCGATACGTGGTTTAACAGCTTTCCGGGTGACTTTTGGCTGCAAATACAGAAAATAAGGACAAATAATTAGAATAATTAGAATTTAAATTCATTTGACCAAACAATCGATAGCACTATCGATTTATTTAATTTCAATAATTATTTTATTTGAAGATTATTAAATTTGTTTTGAAAAACAAATCATTATCATTTAAAAAATCATTATAAAATGTTAAATTGAAAATTATATTGAAATAACGGAATTTTGCTGTTAAATTGTGTAATATTTGTACTGTATTATTTTAAAAATATATTACTTAAATTATATTCTATTTTAATTATATTCAATTCAAATATTATTATTCGCATGATTTGCTTGGAATCCATATTATATTTAAATTATATAGAATACTTCCATTAAATTATATATTCGAATTATATTATATTTATATTATATATCATATTTAAATATAGTATAATCCAGTTATAACGACACTACTTATAACATCAGTCCGGTTATTGCAACTAAAATTCGATGATTTAAATTATAGAATACTTGCATACAAACTTATATGAAAGCCAGCCTGGGCTGAGAACGTCTCAGCTCGGACGGGCCCAACCGTCTTATAACGACGAGACTGTTCACAATTCAGCTCGCGATACTGCGACGCTGCGCGTATACAGTATAAAATATTTTAAAGAGGAAAATATAATTTCTTTAACAATGCTATCACACGGAGCGTAGTCATGCAATTCTGTCTTCTTTCATTTTGATGTAATGCCATGACTTTATCGGCCGCGCTGCTGAAGGTCGCTGTAGCCGGCGTATACTGCCTGTAATATTGTTTTGTTTCATGATCTCTTGTGTTTATTTGGCCGATTTTAAAACGCTATTACAGAATAGCATAGCATCCATAACATAAAAAAAAAATAAATTTTTCTTGCTCCTTTCGGATAGTGCGTCTGCCGGATATAACGACGTAAAATCGTCGGTCCTTATGAATGTCGCTATAACCGGATTCGTACTGTATATGATATAAATTCCAAACGATTTGCTTGAAATATTTAATAAATCTATTGAATTAAAATTTATATTTAAATTATAGAATACTTGCAATAAATTATATTAAAATTATATAACATTTGTACTATTTGTTTTATATTATATTATGTATTATTTAAATTATACTATAATTGCTATAATATTCTATTTAGATTACAGAATATATCCATTGTGTTAGATATAACTATATATAGTCATATAATGATACTATATCTCTTATATTGAATTAAAATTTAGTATTTAAATTGATAGACATACTTGCTTATACTTATACGTTATACTATAATTCTATAATATTCTATTTAGATTACAGAATATATCCACTTGTGTTGGATATAATTTATATATCATACTATCTCTTATATTGACATTCGCACAAAGTTGATTTAAACTTGTATATATTCAAATTATAGAATACTGTGCAATAAATTATATTAAAAATATATCACATTTGTACTATTTGCATTATATTATATTATATATTATTTATATTACACTATAATTCTATAATATTCTATTTAGATTACAGAATATATCCATTGTGTTAGATATAATATATATTATTCTTATATTGTGCAAATTATACAGCATATTTCGGTGGTATTATCTATAAATTAAATCACATTTCTATTATATTTTTATCTTACCTTGTTTTCGTTGACCTCAGGATTGGCAGCTGCAGCGCCGCCAGCCTCAGGCGCAGCAGCGGCGCTATTTGTGGGCGGCTAAAAGCGTACGAAATGCAGTTAGTAAAGGGGCCCAAAGATCAGGCCAGAGATCAGTTGCCACTTACCTTGGGCTGTAGGGCGCGCAGCAGGGCCAGGGATGCGGCGCCATTGGGTTCGGGGATTTCGTCAGTTGAGGGCGTGGACATAGGTGGGGGCGTAGGCATGGGCATGGTCATCGGGCTGGCACTAATTCCGGCAGCCTCCTGATTAGCCTGCAATCAAATAAACAGAGCAGCATTAAGTAACAGAATGGGCAATATTCATTTAAAACCCACAGCTCGCGTTGCGCGCTTGCTCTCACAGATATATATTAAAAAAAAAAACAACAATTATTTCCTACTAACCGATTTCTATGCGCTCTTTAGCATATGCTATAAACAACAACCTGTTGTATTCACTATTATGCCTGTTATGCGATGTTTATCAATTGAGGCGTTAAAGAGGCGTGACATCCAGCACATGAACTGCAACCACATTCTAAAATTTATAGCTTTAGCTCTTCTAGTTGTTGAGATCGACGCGTGTATAAGCTCGCCCTAATCAAGACTATATAGATGTATAGGCATAGCGTCATATCTCCGCGCGACATATCTCCGCCTGGTACAATTTTCGAGCGGAGTTATGTCGCTTTTTTGTTGACGGAGTTATGTCGTTTTCAAAGCGACATATCTCCGCGCGGAGCTATGTCGCTTAAAAACGTCATATCTCCGCGCGGAGCTATGTCGTTTGTGGCTCGGCGGAGATATGTCGTTTCCCAAGCGACGGAGCTATGTCGTTTTTAACTCTGCGGAGATATGTCGCTCTTAGCTCGGCGGAGATATGTCGTTTTCAAGCGACATAGCTCCGCGCGGAGATATGACGTTTTAAAAACGACATATCTCCGCCGAGCCCAAAATGTCATAGCTCCGCGCGGAGATAAGTCGTTTTCAAAGCGACATATCTCCGCGCGGAGCTATGTCGCTAAAAACGTCATATCTCCGCCCGGAGCTATGTCGTTTGTGGCTCGGCGGAGATATGTCATTTCCCAAGCGACGGAGCTATGTCGTTTTTAACTCTGCGGAGATATGTCGCTCTTAGCTCGGCGGAGCTATGTCGCTTTGAATACGTCATATCTCCGCGCGGAGTTATGCCGCTTTTAGCTCGGCGGAAATATGTCCTTTTCAAAGCGACATATCTCCGCCGAGCCCAAAACGACATAGCTCTGCGCGGAAATATGACGAGCTATGTCGCTTTGAAAACGACATATCTCTGCGCGGAGCTATGTCGTTTTGGGCTCGGCGGAGATATGTCGCGCGGAAATAAGTCGCTACCGCGATGTATACTTTATGAGATTTGCCAAGCCCAAAGTAATTCAGCCTGTTTTTAGCCATTTTCAATGGGGGCTACAGGGTATAAATTCGGGCTAAGCAGGCCTCTCTAATTAGACTATTTGAACCAAATAAAATTAAATTAAGTTCGCACCGTGGCAGCTTCCTGGTTGCGTCGCTGCTGCGATGTCCTGGTGCGATAAGCCTGCGTGGGCACAAAGTCCAAGGAGCGACGGTTCAGCTGGTTGCTGTTGTTGCCATTGTTGCTGTTGTTGCTGTTGTTGCTGTTGTTGGTGTTGCTGCTGTTGTGGCTGTTGCTGTTGTGGCTGTTGTTGCTGTTGTGGCTGTTGTTGAATGGACGGCAAGCTCTTTGTTGGTGATAGCCACGATTGCTGTTGTTGCTGTTGCTGTTGCTGTTGATGTTGCTGTTGTTGTGGAAGTTGTTGTGGTTGTAGGCGGGTGTGAAACCCACGTAGCTTCGCTGGCCAGAGTTGTTGGCGTAATAACTGTTGTGACGTCCATAGGAATTGTTGGAGTTGGAATACTGCGCATGTTGCATCGGATGTTGCTGCTGCTGCTGCTGTTGGTGCTGCTGCTGCTGTTGCTGTTGCTGCTGCTGTTGGTGCTGCTGCTGCTGCTGCTGATGCTGTCCACGTATTATAGGCGTATTGGTCAGCTGCTCCTGTTGTTCCTGGTGCTCCCACTGCTGGGTGCTCAGCTGCTCCGCCTGAAGCTTCGCCTGCTGCTGCTTCTGTTGCTGCTGCTGCTGTTGCTTCTGTTGCTGCTGCTGTTGCTTCTGTTGCTGTTGTTGTTGCAGCTGCTGTTGCTTCTGTTGCTGTTGTTGTTGCAGCTGCTCCTGCATCTCCTGTGCCTCACGACGCCAGTACAGCGGTGGTTGTGGTAGTTTCTAAAAAGCAATACAAAAATATTTTAATATTACCATCCCTAGAACTGATATAAATCAGAATGGGCGGAGCAGATCAGTCGGACGGGCCCGACTGTCTTATACCCTGTGCCCTATATTTTTTATTAAATTTTATAAAACTGTCATACGCAGCGTAGCAGCAATGCTTTCTCTGCTACGTTTCCTATATGTGCCGCTTAATTGGCCGCGCTGCTAGTGAGCGAGCGTGCAACGCCTGCAATATTGTTTCGCCTATAACTCCTGTGTTTATTGATCGATTTTAATGCGCTTCTCAGGAAAGTTTAATGTAATAGAAGAGAATATATATACCGAATAACAACATTCTATGTTTAATATTACGCTTGTTATTCAGTTTTTATGAATTAGGGCGTAACAGGGGCGTGGCATCCAAAATTTAAAAAAGCCCTATCTGCGCCTGATATAGGCCTACGAACAACTGAAAACAGAATTTATATAACTCGATTTGTGTCTCTTAAATTGGCGAGTGAATTCTTTTTATGCTCGTTGTGGGCGGAAGGGGAGTGGCATCCAAGATTTGAAGTAAACTTGTTCTGCGTATGGTATACACCTTTCAGAAATGACCAAAACGGCTTTTCTAGCTCTTATAGTTGCTGAAATCGACGCGTTCAAACAGACGGACAGACGGACAGATGCACAGACGGACAGACAGACGGACATGGCTATATCGACTCAGCTCGTCAACCTGATCAAGAATATATATACTATTCGCACAAAGTTATTAACCCTGTTTTCCCATTTTTCAAATGGGCACAGGGTATAACAAACGCACATTTTATTTTCAAGCATTGAACTTTGTTTAAAATCGATTTAATCTATTAATCGAATAAACCGATAATTTCAAATATCTGAGAGAAAAACTTAAAAATCAACACATACAAAATTAAATAAATATTGTTTGTAAAACAAACAAAAACTAGTAAGGACGCAGCAGATCAGTCGGGTGGAGGAGCTTAAACTTTTTGTTATCGATTACACCCGTAGCGCACAACAATTGTACATAATCTTGTTCATTTTAAACGCGTTTCAATGAATTTCACAAGAAATCGCAAACTCGATCAAAAAAAAAAAATCGATAAATCCTAAAAAAAAATCGATTACATCAAATCGACATCGAATCGAAGCCCAGCTCTACTACATATTTTTTGAATTTCACAAGAAATCGCCAATTATGTTAAGAAATAAAACATCGAAAAAATCGATTCTAAAAAAAAATCGATAAAATTGCATTGTAATCGTAATCTAATAATTAGTGCTGTTACTTACCACTTGACTAGGCAGGGGCGCCTGAGGCATGGCCGGAATGAGAGAGCCCACCATCTGATGCCGGGACGGATTCTTTGGTTTGGGTGGATTCAGGCCCAGCAGGAGCTTCAGCGCCTGTGTCTGGGCGGCTTGGGGCGTGGCCAGATCGGATGGTTTCGGTTGCTCTCCTTGTTGTTGTTGTTGTGGTTGTGCGGTTGTTGTTGTGGTGCTAGGTGGTGGGTTGTTGCCACTGGATGCGGCTGGGGTTACCGAGGCGGAGGCAGAGGCGGAGGCGGTCGAAGTGGATGGGGGATCGGGAAAGCGCCAATTCTGTTCGGGGAGGGGCTTGCCAGGCGGCGGGGGCTGGCGCCAGTTCTTTTTGGCTACATTCGATGGCTTTTTGGCTTTATCATCGCCATCGACGGTGGTCAGTAGACCGTTATCGTTGACCTTAAGTGGGCGTGGCGTAACGCCTACATCGGGCCGCACAAATGCATCGCTAATCTCTGTGTTCATGGTGATCTTGTTGTTCCTGGTGCTCGCTGCCGTCACGTACGTCGCATCCGCAGCCTTGTCACGCCAACCCTGACGTCCGCCCTCCCCCCTGGACCTGCGCTCGTGTCCCGTCTGCTGCTGCATGCCACCGGCCGTTGCCTGTTTATCATCCTCCTCTGCAAATGTAAAAAAAAAAATCAGTTAATTATATATGAAAATATATTTCGAAACTTGGATGCCACGCCCCCTTTACACCCAATATCAATACAACCCACATAACCTTGTATTTTGGAGCATAAACAGTTGAATAACAAGCGTAATACTGAACATGGAATGTTGTTATTCGGAATATATACTCTCTACTATTATATTCAACTATCCTAAAAAGCGCATAGAAATCGGTTGATAAACACAGGAGTTATTAACGAAACAAATTTGGACATAAATATATGGACGAGGCAGATCAGTCGGACAGAAGGCTACAGTCGGACGTAACCGATAGAAGGAGACCCCTTACTTTAGGTATTTACACTTGTTAACACAATCAAAGGCACGGATACTTTACTTTTTTAAATTAAAGGATCTAAAAAGTTGAATAACAAGCGTAATACTGAACATGGAATGTTGTTGTTCGGAATATATACTCTCTACTATTATATTCGACTATCCTAAAAAGCGCTTGGAAATCGGTTAATAAACACAGGAGTTATTAACGAAACAATATTGTTGAAAATCTTGTAGTGGGCTAAGCAAACTCACCGTCGTCCTGCATTATGATGAGCGCGCTCTCCGGCACCTTGTAGACCTGTTCGTCGGCAATGCCGTGAATGTCGCCGCAGTTGGCGACGGGCTTGTCGAAGAGGACCTCGACGAACGTCTCGACGGTGTTGAGGCACTCGAAGCGCACTGGGTTCGGATCTGTGACGGGATAAACGCCGATGACGGTGCCCCTGGCGCCTAGCGGGACCATATAGATGTCGCGTACGACAACGACGCGATTGAAGAGACGCACCGGGTTGACTGGCTTGTAGACGGGCGGTAGGGTGACATTGGGCTTGAGCAGCAGATGCGGTTTCACCTGCAACTTGACCGTCTTGGTGGGCTGGGAGCGAATGTCCTTGACGGCGGTGAGCAGGGCCTCGACGGTCTGTTTGCAGACGGTGCGGGAGCCGCAGGTGATGCGATCGACCTTCATGTGCGGCTGTTGGCGCACCCAGTTGGTCAGCTCCTCGATGCGACGCTGGCCAACGGCATGCGGATAGATGTCCTCCTCGTAGATGAACTCGCACCGATCGTTGCTCTTGCCACAATACTCGATCACCTCCGGAAACAGTTGCATATAGCTGCGTATCAGCTCCATCGCCAGCTTCGAGTAGAACCATTGCGTGCTAACGCGACGACAGTAGCCAACACGCTCCTCATTCAGCCGCGGATACTTCAGCTGCAGTCCGATATTATGCTTCGACACATTCTCCATTTTTTCACGTCTGGGCCCGAGCACCACCCAAACCGTTCCCGTTATCTGGCCCAGGCACTTGGTGCTGATGTCCAGATCCCGGGACACTTTGTACGCGTTGGCGTACTCGCTGTCCTGCTGCGCCTGATGCAGACGCGCCATCGCCATGCTGGGAACGGGCTCCGAATTGATGTTAACTGCAAAACATATCAATAGTAACATTATAATAACATCTATAAATATTTGCATCCTTTTCATCATAAATACTTCCGCTACTAGCATAAATCTTTCCTCTGAATTCACCAATTTCACAAATAAAAGTTCTAATCCGAAATTTACTTGTCTATATCTGTCGTGGTTTAACCATTAACACTGTTCTGATTGAGTTTTTTCGGGGATTTCCTCCCTTTTTAATTTAATTTTTTATATTATTTTCCCCAGAAACCTTAATCTTAAACTTTCAACTTCCATAAAACATAAATAAATAAATATATAAATATCTATTACATTCGCTTTTTATACCCTGTGCCCATTGAAAATGGGAAAACAGGGTTAATAATTTTGTGCGAATGTATGTAACAGGCAGAAGGAGGCGTGGCAGACCCCACAAACTATGTATGTATATTCTTGATCAGGAAGACGAGCTGAGTCGATACAGCCATGTCTGTCTGTCTGTCTGTCCGTCTGGATGAGTGCGTAGATCTCAGCAACTATAAAAGCTAGAGCAGCCGTTTTGGTCTCTTTTGAAAGGTGTATACCATACGCAGATCAAGTTTATTTCAAATCTTGAATGCCACGCCCCTGCCGCCCACAATGAATAAAATAAAATACATTCGCCAATTTAAAAGGCACTGAAATATTTACATTAATTCTTTCTTCAGTAGTTGGTAGGTCTAGATCATACGCAGATGAGGCTTTTTCAAATTGTTGATGCCACGCCCCCTTTACGCCTTAATCGATAAAAACCGAATAACAAGCCTAATATTAAACATAGAACGTTGAAACTCGGAATATATTTTCTTGTGTAAAGTAGTTACCTATCCTGAAAAGCGCATTAAAATCGGCCATAAAACACAAAAGATATGAACGAAACAATATTACAGGCGTTACGCCGCTCGCCCTTTAGCAGCGCGGCCTATAAAGCATGGCATACACAAAATGGAAGAAGAAGAATTGCTGCTACGCTCCGTGTGATAGTTTTAAAAAATTATGTTTAAAATATAGGGCACAGGGTATTCTACAGTCGGGCCCGTCCGACTGATCTGTCCCGTCCGACTGATCTGCCCTGTCCAAATTTTTTTAATTTTTGTTTATTATCCTCAGAATATCTTTTAGTTTACTTAAATTTATCTCTTTGATTTCAATCCTTAATGCTGAACCTTTTTTAAATTGATTTCATAAAACCCCAGATAATATTCAACTTGTAAAATTTGAATTTGTATTTTAACTTCCAAATTCCTAAATAAATGAATAGAAATAAAACATACTCTGAATACGTCCGCATTGGTAGACCAGACCGGGGTCCAGCACGGTTCCCATGCTGCCGTAGTACGGGGTGCCAATGAAGAACACGGTGCTGTCGACCGGGAAGAGTTGCTCCATCTTGTTGAACTGCTGCTGCATGTTCTCCTGCACCTTGATGTCGCTTACGATGCCCTGCAACGGATACGCCGTGACGGCCTTGCTCCACGTGTCCTTCATGTAGACGCTGCCCCCCTGTCCGAACTCCACCGTAGACCCGGCAAAGGTCCGTATATACGCGAGCACATTATAGTCCGGGAAGCGTATGCCCATGCGGCCCACGAAACTAAAATAGAGCATAGAGGTAAATTGTCAGTAAATTGAAATCATCCTTAAATCATAGAGAACACGTTCGAAATTCGCAGCTCATGTGGCGCTTGCGATATATTTGACAGGCTGATATCTTGGTAACTAATTTTGAAAGCATTCTACATTTATAGTAGAATATCCCAATTAGTCATCCATCTGGTTTATGTGGGCTTAAAAAAACCAAATGTAAAATAATCCCTTTTATCGATTATTATTTATCGAATTACGATATTTCAAAGTCAATATTGCAGAGAATAAATCTGGAAAAAGATATTTATAAATTAATAAGAACGCAGCAGATAAGTCAAGCGAATGACTACAATAGTGGCAAATTGTCTGTTGCATATCTATGCTGTTTCTTATTCGATCGTAATGCCATTCACGGCATGGATGGAGAATGCCGAAAATTCTACGAACGTGTCTGTAGCTTCAAGGAGACAGGGAAAGAGCTATCAAAATTGTAAAACAAACTTGGTGTGCTTACGGCATAGGAAAACCTGCATATCGTAAATAGTTGCTTTAGCTCTAATGGTTTCTGAGATGTACGTTTTTAAAGTAAAGGGTCTAAAAAAAGGTCATATTTTGAAAATAAAGCGAATGAAACTCAACTGGTCTTCCAGAGCACGGCAATCCATGTCGAAGCGTCGCTGATCGTTGACCTTGACGGAGGACTTATCGATGCTTTGATCGGCCGTCGACACGCGCTCGACCTTGGCCTTGATCAGATGGGGCCAGCCAATGTAGACCACCTGGTCCAGATATCGGGCGGCCACGGCCTGCAGGTTGCTACCCAGGGGGCGGGCGTGTGGCATCAACACCACGGTCTGATTGCGACTCGGTTGCTCAAAGACGCGTATGCGATCGCTGCGCATATCAAACTGGAAGAGAAAAGTTAAGAAAAAGTTGAGAAGGTTTGGAAAAGAAATGCTAATGGAGGGGGGTAGGCGGAGGGGGACCTACATCGAATTCCAGATGCCGCATGGTGGGGAATCCCGGAAAGAACACGTGACGCGCAGCATTCGGATGCTCCACGCAGACGGTGTGCTTCGACTTGACCAGCGTTTCCTTGGGCCAACGTGCCACCTCGCTGCAATAGACATGTTGCAGGGCCTTGAGCGGCGGCATCTCGGCCATGGAGCCCTGGGATTGGGCTGTATGATCATACTGGTACATGGAGCCATGGGCATTACGACTGCGCTCCTCAGCTGTCAGCATGAAATCCACATTATGCATGGCCTGCAGCAGGCGTTCCTCGTCGATGAACGGTATGAGGATTACGGCCTCCCAATCGTTGCGCTTCCCGTTCAGATCGCTCTCAAACTCCGTCGGATAGAACTCGGCCAGGGAGCTTTCCGGATTCAGCATCAGACTGCGATAGGCCGGGGGCAAAAGATTCGAGCTGGCAGCTGGTAGGACGGCTAAAAGCTGCGGAGAACAGATCGAAAATATCGAATTGTATATTGGGTAAATGTGCAGTGTATCGCTGTTATCGATAGGCAATTCCTATCAAACATATCGACAAGAGATATAGAAAATATTCCTATAAAATTTAAATAGCAAAGAATTTAAATAATCTGTTATCGATGAGAGTCGATATTGATATGTGTCTATATTTGATTACGATAAAATCTATAAAAATTGATACATACGCCAAACATATCAGAAACATTGATGTAATGCGTCTATAATTGATTACGCTATGATCTATATATCGATATACAAGTCAAACATATCGGAAATATCGATGAGAATCAATATTGTTGTGTTTATAATTGACTAGGGTAAAATCTATTAAAATCGATATATAAACCAAACATATCGAAAATATCGATAAGAGTGGATATCGATATAATCGAAAGTTCTTTAAGGAAACAAGCATTATCGACGAACTAACCTGCTGGAAGGGCAGAAACGGTTTGCCCAACTGGAATCGAATTTGAAGGTCGCGAATGTCGGTCAAGTCGCTGATAAACGGCGCATAGTGATATGGATAATACCAATTCCAGGACTGCACGCCCCGGTAATAGTAATCAAGTATCCACTGCAAGGCAGTCACATAATGATAGCTCAGCTCATCGACGAGATCGGGACGCATGTCGTTCTTGAACTTGTTGCGATAGTAATTGCGCTTGAAGTACTTGAACTCCTGTCCCAGTTCGGACTCTCCGTCACACATATCGGCATCGCTGTCGTCCTCATACAACTGCAAAATAAAATCATATAATCATATAAAACGTTTTGGAATGGAATATCGATGATATTATTCTGAAATGCACATGCATATATGCTAAAACACAATAATATATAATTTTATTTGGGGTAGCGACATATCTCCGCGCGACATATCTCCGCCGAGCCCAAAACGACATAGCTCCGCGCGGAGATATGTCGTTTTCAAAGCGACATATCTCCGCGCGGAGCTATGTCGCTTGAAAACGTCGTTTTGGGGTTTGGCGGAGATATGTCGTTTTGAAAACGACTTATCTCCGCGCGGAGCTATGACATTTTGGTCTCGGCGGAGACATGTCGTTTTTAAAACGTCATATCTCCGGGCGGAGATATGTCGCTTTGAAAACGACATAACTCCGCCAACAAAAAAGCGACATAACTCCGCTCGAAAATTGTACCGGGCGGAGATATGACGCTATGCCTTTTATTTTTGATATCGATATCGTGGAATATCGGGATGTTATTCCAATAATAACTAGTAAAAACACTAGCTACTTAATTAGCAATTATTTAGCAAACTTTTGTGCCCAACGGAAAAAACGTTGCAACAATCTGGCAACCCCGATACCAAGATCCCGATCCCGATCCCGATCTCCGATCCCAAGATCGTAAACCTTTAACTCAATATATCTCCCCTAATTATGGAGCGATTTGGATAAAATTTACAGAGTTGCTAGATATTCATGATTTTCGACGATTAGCAACCACAGAATTTGCGTAAATTGATTTGTAGCTCTTAAATACGCCAATTGATTTTATTTATGTGTATTGTGGGCGGAAGAGGCGTGGCATGCAACTTTTGGAACAAAGTTTATCTGCGTATTGCATAAACCCAGCTACAATCAAAAAATGACTGCGCTAGCTTTTATAGCTAACGAGATCTATGCGCTCATACGGACAGACCGTGTTTTGGCACGTTTTCGATGGGTATAAAAACATAATAATGCGGGGGGGATAAGGAAATAAATGGATTTTAGATGCTGAATTTACCTTCATGCTGTTGTCAATGAGCGCGGCGAGATCGTGACTCATGGCGGACTTCTTGATCTCCTGGACATCGACGTCGAAGGCCTCGCTCTTGGCGTGCATGTACTTGAGATCGTCCGAGTGCTCGGCGAACAGCTCCAGCTCCACCTTGCTGAGCGCCTTCATGAAGAGCTCGAGGCGAGCGAGATTAAGTTTGCCATGCTCATTGATATTGCCGCCCAGCGACGGATAGACCTTGATGTACGTCTTGTAGAGCAGGGGCAGGGCATTCGAGGAGATGTGCAGGCACGGCAGATGCGGCACAAAATCATTGCCCACCAGGAAGCCCATCAGCACCCAGTCGTCAATCAGCTGAGCGACGTCGAGCTTCTTCTCGACGGTGGACAGCTGATGGAACTCCAGTTCCAGATACTCGCGCAACAGCCCCAAATGGAGCAGGAAGAAGCGCGTCTCCTCGATGGCCGTGCGCTTCACATTCTTGCCGAACTTCACCTCCTCCCGCAGCACCACAAAGTGCAGCTCATGGGTGCACAGGCCCAGGATGATCAGATCCGCATCGAGGCCATAGAGGCAGTGACGGGTGTTGGGATCGAAATTGGGCTGTGACTTCATATAGCGTATATAGTCCATGATCTTGTGCTCCCCCTCGCCGGGCACCTCCTGTCCGCTGAGTATCACACAGACCTTGATCCACAACGGATCTGTGGACATCTTTGTGATCAGAAAGTTGCGCAAGCCGCGCTGCAGCCGGCTCATGAAATCCGTGCCCGGCGTTATGCAATTGGAATCGAAACGCTCGTGCTCCCGTCGCTCCCCCCTCTGTAGCGCCTTCGCCTCCAGCACCTCGGCCTCGCGGGCCGAGCGGAAGCGGCGACTGCGCTGCTGATTCATTTTGGCACGCGGTGCAACACCATCGACAGCCAGAAAGAACAGCTTCTGCGGCTTGATCAGGTAGAACAGCTTGTCTATATAGTTGAAGATGTCCTGGAAGATCTGCGCCTCCTCCAGATGGAAGTGTATGTTCGAGTCATCCGGATGCGAGCAGTTGTGCACGATGCCGTTCATGTCCAGGTAGAGATTGTCGAATTCCGGAATCTGCAAAATAAGCGCCAGAGAACATATATTTTAGTATTGACTAGATATTGATCAATTGGAATTATTTGTGTTTTTATTGCAGATTTGGATCAGTTTAATTGCAGTTATTTGTGATTTTAGTACAGGTATTGGAAACGGGGAATTTGCAGCATAAACAGATAATATTCTTTAAAAAAGTAAAAAGGGTCTATTAATTTAGTGCAAAGGATATGTGTGTAACACCCAGAAGGAGGCGAGGCAGACCCCACAAAGTATATATATTCTTGATCAGGACGACAAGTCGAGTCGATATAGCCATGTCCGTCTGTCCGTCTGTCTGTCCGTCTGTATGAACACCTAGATCATAGCAACTATAAGAGCTAGAGACACCATTTTTGGGATTTAGGTTCTCCTAATCAGTAAGCAGCACGAGTTTGTTTTAGATTTTGGATACCTCCCCCCCTTCCCCCGCAAACCGCAAAAAGCTTCTGTAGCCACAGTTTTAAAGCTATTGATTTGTAATTTGGTATTTAACTAGTTTATGACATTCTCTATCGACGCTATGAATTTTGTTTCGATCGGATAAGAAACAGCGAACATATGCCACAGACAATTTGCCGCACTAGGCAGAGGGGGGGTGGTGTGCCTTGCATACGCGGGTAGCTTAGTGTGTGTGCGTCTGATTGTGTTTATATGTACATATACTCAAAGTAAAGGGTCTCCTACGGTCGGTTACGTCCGACTGTAGCCTCCGTCCCACTGATCTGCCCCGTCCCTATATTTTTTCTATAAATTATTTAATTAATATTTAATTTTTACTCTAATTGTAGCATAAGCAGAGAGTTTAATATTTATAGATAATAATACAATAATAGAATTATAGATTAATAGATACTCATTTATATATATTTTTGTTAGTTTTACTGCCAAGTATTAATTTTATTAATAGAGGCAGATGAATGAAGAATTTATAGAATCAAGAAAATATACTTTCTGTGAATTATGAAGTTTATGTGTATATATGTATATACACACACATACACATGTAATGTGAAAAAAAGACCAGAAACAGCTAAATTAAGTATTCTATGTATTTATGGGTTTGAAATAAAAGATATGGGCAATAAAAAAAGCAAAAAATTACATTTATGAAATAAATAATAATATTTAAAAAAAATGTTAAGAAAAATAACAAGTTGCTTTTTCATTTGTAAAATTAAAAAAAAAAAGAACTGGCAAAAAGCTAAAAAAAAATTAAAATTGCCAGCTTTACAAATGCGCTTCAAAAAAACAGCTAGATCTGACGGGAAAAAGTCGTATTTGGCAGCGCTCTTTTGCTGAGCGTGGCAATAGCGCTGCTCTCGTTGCTCCTGGGAAACCATGGTGTCGGCCTGTTTCCGCATGCGGACAGAACGACAGACGGACGGATGGACGGACGGACGGCGGACCATGCGCGTCCTGCTTAAACACACATACAGCTATGCATCTATGCATGCGTGTGTGTGTGTACATGTGCATATGTGTGTGTCAAAAGTAACGGCAGTGGCCACCATTGACAAAGCACACACACAAACACACACACACACACACACACACACACACACACACACACACACACACACACACACACACATGCAAATGCACACATGCACATGCACAAAACTCAAAGGAATTGCTGCAATTTGTTTGTTGTTGCAAGTTGTTTGTTGTTGCAACTTTTTGTTGTACTTACGCAGTGCTCGCGGGCCAATTCGCTTAGGCACGGATAGCGCTCGCTCATGTAGCGAAAGAACTTCGGTACACCCATCGCGGCGCACTGATGAACTTAAACGCACAAAAAAAGAAAAAACCACACGAATTTATTTTTTTCAATTTTTTTTCTTGAAACTGTGTTAATTTTTTTGTCACTGCAAATCGGGCAAAGAAAAATTTGTTGGCTTGCCTGCAGTGTGACTGTCTGGCAGTGAAGCCAAAAGCCAAAAAACCAAAAGACCAAAAAGTGCCTACCACATAATACCAAAAAAAAAATTACAAAAGTGTGACCTGACACAGGGTGACTTGGGTTAGGCACAGCTGGCAACACTTTCGAGTTACACAGCAAGCAGCCAGCTGTCAGCAAAGGCTAGTGTTGCTAGATTAGCTTAGAAACAAGCTGAAAATAGCCAAAATATATTTTTATTATTTGATATAATTTTATTTCTATTAAATTCTGTAGTGTAAGCCACAGTAACAAATGGCTTCAAATTATATATATTGCTGCTTCATTTAAATACATAAAGGCTTACAAAGTTATTGGATTATTAGGTATTTATATAAAAATTAGCAGATTTAAAACTGGCCTATAATAAGCCAAGCTGGCAGCACTAGCGCAAACTAACAGCTGTGGACAGTTAGCTTACTAGAGTTGTGCTTTATGGTTCAATTGTTCAATTTGTTCAGTGAACCAAAACGCTAAATATTTTAATAATAATAACAAAATTTTATTTAATTTTTATTTATGTGCAGATTTCAATTAAATTAATTAAATCAAATCAAATTAAATCGCACGAGCCCCAGTGAACAACAGTGAAAAGAAACAGAATTCTGAACTGCTGGCAACGCTGCGGAGCAAGAGTTAGTTCACGGAGCTAGTTCGTGTTTCTTTATTTGGCAACTCTGCTAATCTAAAAATTTCACGTAATTTAAATAGAATCATAAAATGAATCATAAAAATATAATCAATATGCAATATTGAAAATAATTACACAATTTTTAAAATAATTTTATGATAAGAATTCAGAAACCGGCTGAGCTGGCAACTCTGGCAACTCTGGCAACTCTGGCAAATAGTTAGTTGACGGAGCTAGTTCGTTTGCACGTTGTTTGGCATCTCTGCTGCGCACAACAAAAATAACACTTGCCAGCTGAAATTTTACGTAATTTGTATTGAATTGAAATTAAACATTTTAATTGCCAATTGTGCGGAATTGCGTGAAAATGTCGCTGATACGCCAAGCGCTGTGCCGTGCGGCGCCCACGCTGCAGTGGTGAGCTAACTGTAAAAGCGTTCTAACGGTAAAATCTAATCAGCTTCCCTCCTCCCCTCCCTTGCTCATCAAGCTCTTTCCGCTGGGCCTCCAGCCAGGATGTGGCGCCTCTGGACCCGCAGACGGCGCTGGCACGCCCCGAGGACGTGGAGCAAAAGAACAAGCTGAGCGGCAAGATCAGCGTGCCCCTAGCGGTCAATCTGAGCCCCATTTCGGGCGTGCCCGAGGAACAGATCAAGGAGAGGCGTGTCCGCATCCACGTGCCCCCTAAAAACGCCATGCAGAGCGGCACGGACAACATTGCCACGTGGCAGATCGATTTCGACAATCGGGAGCGTTGGGAGAATCCCCTCATGGGCTGGGCATCCACGTAAGTAGCCACTCCCCCCCCGCCCCCTACAGCTGGCATCGATCTTTTCGATCGATTTAATCGCCTTGTAAAAATCGATTAAACCGAAATCGAATGGAAGCCCAATCCTCTCTAGAGTTTATGCTCATGCCTTCTCCACCCCCTCTTGCAGCGGGGATCCCCTCTCCAACATGAACGTGCAGTTCGGCTCCAAGGAGGAGGCGATCACCTACTGCGAGCGCAACGGCTGGCGCTGGTACATCGACGGCAGCATCAAGCCCAAGAAGGATCGCGTCAAGAACTACGGCGTCAACTTCGCCTGGAACAAGCGCACACGCGTCTCCACCAAGTAGACGCCCCCTCGACGCCCCTCGACCACCATCTGGGAGCAACAACAACAACAACAGCAGCAGCAGCGACGCGTCTTAGTTCTAGAACATTTATTTTTTCTCGCTTTAATTAAAAACTGTAAACCGTAGCAACGTCAAGACCTACTCGCTACTCGCTATTCGCCACTCGCTTCTCTGTCTCTCTCTGTATTGGGCAGGGGAAGGGGAGCGGTAAGGAGCAGGGGAACGAGAGCGTTTCCTTCGCTTCCTCTTGCGACGCTCGCGGCTTCGACTGCGCTGACGTCGCTTGGAACGATCAGATTCCGCCTGCCTGCAACCCGCTGCACTGAGCGGAAGCTGCTCTCGTCTCTTTGGAGGCTCCTGCCCCTCATCTCTGTGTTGCAGCCGCTGTTCTCGCTGCTGCTGAGGTTCCTCATCTTGCTCTCGCTGCTCCAGCCACAGCTCTCGTTGTTCCAAACTCTGCTCTCGCTGCTCCAGCCACAGCTCTCGTTGATCCAAACTCTGCTCTCGCTTCTGTCGATGATATTGCCCTTGCTCTCCGTTCTCCTGCCGTTGCTCCCGCTTCTGTCGATGCTTCTGCACTCGCTCTTGCCTCTCTTGCGATTGCTCTCGCTGCTCCCGCATCTTTTCTTGACCTGGCTTGCCGCGCTGCACCAGATCTCGCTCTCGCTGCTCCCATCGTTTCTCTCGCTGCTCCTGATCATGCTTTCGCTTCTCTTGCCCTTGCTCTCGCTGCTCCCATCTGAACTCTCGCTTCTTCTGATCTCGCTCACGCTTCTCTTGCCCTCGCTCTCGCTGCTCTTGCTTTCGCTGCTCCGATCTAAGCACTCGCTGCTCCACAGTCAGCCCTTGCTCTCGCTGCTTCTGATCTCGCTTCTTCTGCCCGCGCTCTCGCTGCTCCTGATCTTGTTCTGGCTTCTCTTGCCATTGCTCTCGCTGCTCCAATTGTTTCTCTCGTTGCTCTGGTTGCTTCTTTCGATGCCCGTGCTCTCGCTGCTCCTGATCTCGCTCTCGCTGCTCCTGATCTCGCTCTCGGTGCTCCTGATCTCGCTCTCGCTGCTCCCACCGTTTCTCTCGCTGCTCCCACCGTTTCTCTCGCTGCTCCCATCGTTTCTCTCGCTGCTCCGGTGGATTTTCTCGCTGCTCCAGATCTCGCACTCGCTCACGCCCCCGATCTTGCTCTCGCTGCTGCTGCTGTTGGCGCTGCATGGCCAGCATCTGGAGCTCCACCAGCTGCTGCATCTGCTCGTGGAGCGTCGGCTTGCTCTTGCGGTGCCTGCGTCGCCGCTGCGCCTCCCGCTTTGTCATGGCCACCGCCTCGGCGTAGCTAGCGTTGTGCTGCAGGCTGAGGCGCGGGCGTGGCGTAAGGCTGAGCGCATGCTCGTAGAGCTTCAGCTTCTCGGTGGCGCTGAATGTCGCCTGCAGGTCATCGAACGTCTTTGGGATGGCCTTGGGTGCGCCCAGCAGCTGTTGCAGCGTCTCCTGCGGCAGCTGCACGCTGTAGGCAGCCGTGCAGCTTGTTGGCAGCTCAGTTGTTGCGCAGCTTTCCTCTGCAGTTGCACGATGCAGCTGTTTATTATCAGTTATCAGTTATCAGTTGTTATCAGTTATCAGTTGTTGTTATCAGCGTTACTTGCCTGCCTCACCCCCTCCTCCGACCACTGCAGGCGCTGCAGCAGCTGCTGCAGTCGCTGCCGGCTGCGACCCACAAAGCGACGCAGTGCGTCCTGATCAGCCGCAGACATGCGGAAATTTAATTAAATTTCATTCCAAATAAACAAATTTGATAAATAATACAAACATTGCGCATTTTGCAGCGTTCGATCAGCTGGCAACGCTGCAAGCTGCTGCCTGCATGCAGGGTTGCCACTCGACACAAGCCAAAAAACACTGAAAGTGCTAATTTCATTAAAAACAACCATTAAGGGCGAAGCAGTTCAGTCGGGCGTAACTGAAAGTAAAAGGCCCTTACGGACGGACAGATGTCACAGGCGTTTTCCATGTGTACTACATCAATAGACCCTATTATTTAGGATTAAATATATAATACATAAATTAAATAAAATGTTGTATTTTTTTTTTAAGTTTAATATATATAACACTAATAATCAGCTAACATTCAATATTTTCTCAACAAAATATATTGTACAATAATATATTTATGGACATAATTGTAATAGATTTAATGTCAATAAACACCACTTTTGGCACCAATGTGTCACATTGTGGCAACCGTGACTGCAAGCAGTCTGCAAATTGCAAGCGTTGCCAGCCAGCAGCGTTGTCAATTTAGCGGGTCTTAGCATTCTATTTATAATTATTAGAAATCTGCGGTTAAGGTTTATTACCGTTTTTTGCTATGCATTTTTAACTATATGTAAGTTGGTAATTTTTACGAATTTTTATTGTATTTGTTATGCTTTGCTAAGCAATTTTTAATACATTTCACATTGCAAATCAGGCTATTTTTGGCAGCACTGCCGCCATTTATAGCCAAAATAAAAAAAAAATAGCCAAAACTGAAATTGCTGTAAACAAAATAAATAACAATTATAAATACAAATTAACTTGTTTATTTATTGTTAAATTAAGCGACTTAGCCAGCCAGTAAAGCAAACAGCGAATATATAAAAATAAAAAAAAATGCAGCGGCAATTGTTGAATTAATTGAAAGAAATCTATGGAAATATCACTTCAGTCAATTTATACTATTTTTATTATTATTATTATTAATGTTTGTTGTTATTTTACTGCATTCAGCTCCAAAATAGCACGGTAAATGCCATTATCACGCACGCAGCGCCGACCCAAGGCGATTTGCGTTCCCCAATGCGCGCCAGCTTCCAGAACGTGCCCATCAGCCTGCCAATTACACAAATTAATTATGATAATCATAATAATTATAGTTTTTAATTAATTTACCCCGTTTTGTTGCGATCTATGATGCTGGGGAAGAGAGAGCGCAGATAGGCGCAGGTGCAAATCAGCAGCAGAATCACCGACAGCAGGCTTTGGAAGTTAAACAGCGCACTCTGCAACGCGCATTTGCTTGCAATTATTTCTTTAATTATTGTTTAGATTTATTAATTAACTTACCATTTTGTTTCTACTTCAATCACAATAAAACAAAAAACATTTGGGCAACGCCGACAAGCTGAACTAATGACGTGCCGTGTTCGGTGTGTTATCGTTATCGATAGCGTGCACAATCGTTGCCCAATTACAACAGCGCAGCCCTGTTGCCAAATCCGCTCTTTTCCCGCCATATCTGGCTGTTTTTGAAGAGAACAAATTTTAGCGGGAATTTTGACTTTTAAGATTAATTATATCAATTTGCTGCTTATTTTAAAATAAATTAAAAGTCTGCAGCTGTTTGCTAACGATATGTTGTGATATGTAACGACCAGTGACAGTGATAAATATATCGGCGATATTTTATCGTTACGCGTTAATGCGGCTAACACGCATCTCTAGAAGTTTATTACTATTTTTTTTTTGTCGTAATATTGTAATATGATCGTCGTGTTAAAAAAAATAAAAAAGTCCTTTCATTTTAAACTCTAGTTGGACAGAGCCTTGCGTCAAGTGTGCAAAAGTGACAATAATTCATATAAGAATATTCTGGACATCGTTTCTAATTGGAGAAAAAGTGTTCTTCTCTCTTTTCGTCTTCGTCTTCGTCGCTGCCGACGTCGCCGTCGCCGTTGCCGTTGCCGTCGCCTTCGTCGTCGGAGAGAGCCTGCACATAGCGCAGTTTCGTTTGAACTTTTAATGCAAATACAGATCAAAAAATGTGAGCGGACGAAATTTAATTGAAATTCAACAACAAAAATGCAGACAATAACAAAGTAAATAAATAAATGAAATTCGAATACCGCAAATACGGCAAGTGCAGTGCCTTTTGTTTTTTTTTGTTTGTGACTCGCAGAAAAGTATAACAAATTGACCAATAAAAAAAGTTTGCAAAAATACACATATATATATATATTTATACGTATATGTATATAAATATATATGTACACTCGTTGTTTGTCGCGTATGTGTGTGTGTGAGCTACGCGTTGCGTTCTTTTTTGTTGTCTTTTTTTGTTAATTCTTGTTGAAAATTTTTGTGCACCGAGCGCTGCTCTCTCAGAGAGAGAGAGAGAGCACCAAAAACAACAACAGTAACAACAGCAAGAGCGCCGCAATACATACGCAGCTCTCGCGCTCTCCGCACTCTCCACGCTCTTCGTAATGTTGACACTCTTGCGGGTTTGCCTTGCACTTGCATAAAGGTAATGTGAAATGAAACAAAATATAAATATGAAATTAAACAAATAAGTAAATTAATTAATATACAAAATATATCAGAGGATTTAAGTTAATTTAGATCAATTTTAGTTTAGGTTGTATGTATGCATAAACGCACACTTGTACGCTTGCACACACACACACACACGCACACATGCATGTGCTCGTGCTTGTGTGTGCGTGTGTCTGGCTGTGTGTGTAACAGCCGAGAGCACTGTTAAATGCTGCCGGCAACAGAGTTGCCACAAAACGCTAGTTTGCAATATATGAGAAAAAAACTACTTTAAATAAACATAAAAAATTAAATTATTAATTAATTCTGCAACCGGCAAAAATTGCCAACTCTGGTCGGAAATTTGTTTCCGACTTTGTATTATTTATTGTAGTTGCTGTGCCAAAAAAGTACCGCAACAGCGTTGCCAGATCACAAAAATAAAAAAATAGCAAAAGTAATTATAAATTTATGTTAAGCTTAAATAGTATTCTGCAAATTGGCAACGCTGTTCGCCATTTTGCCTGGCCAGTGTTGCCAGACATAATCGAATCAATAAGCTAGCCAGCTTAAAATTACCAAATGAAACTATAGCAAATTTTTATTTTTTTAAATTTTTAAATTGTTTATTTTATTATTATTGCATGCTATTACTTTGTATGCAGTAACTTCTACCGTAGTGAAATATAATAATTTTATAATTAACAGCGTATAAAAATAAATAACACAACTGAATGAATATATATTTTTTTAAATAAGCTAAAAATCCGCTGTATTGGCAACACTGCTGCGTGCAGCGCTGCCAATTTAGCAATTCTCAGAATTCGATTTATGCTTGTTATAAATTTATTAAATAAATCGTATGATTAATTTTAATATTGATATTAATATTAATATTATTAATAATAATTTAAATAACAAAAATTAATTACTAAATCTGAAAAATTAAAATTTAAACTAATTACTTTTTAAAAAATTTATATAAACTTATATTAATTATATAAAATATTAATAAATTCAGCCAAATTTAAAAATATATTAAATAACCCCTAATAATATAAATTTCTTATAAACATTTTAATAAAAATTGATTAAATAGTTTTTATAGTATTAGTTATAGTTTTTTACTATTAATACTTTAATTTAAAATAAATTAAATTTATTAATTTATTAATTAAATTAATTTTAATAAATTAATTTCGTAAAAAAAATATTTATATAAATTTATTAAAAAAATAAAAATATTTAAAATAAATTTTATTGCAAATTTATAAATAAATTTTCATTAGACTTGCGACGCAGCCAGCGTTGCCAGAAAAGGCTAGTTTTGTAAATAAAAAAAATATTCACAAAATAACTGCCAATATTAATATTAATATTATTATACATATTAATATTAATATTAATATTGGCAGTTATTTTGTGAATATTTTTTTTTTATTTAGAAAACTAACCCTTTCTGGCAACGCTGGCTGCGTCGCAAGTCGCCGTCGCCGTCGCCGTCATCGTCTCGTTGGCGTCGTTTTGGCAGCGTCGTCAACTTCTGTTGCGTCGATGTCTTCAGACGACACTCGTCACGAAAGCGTTGACGCTGCCAAACGCGTGTGGCGCTAACAGCAGTAAATATCGATAGTGAATTTAAATATATATATACATATATCTATATCTATATATGTGCATACATATATACGAAAACTGAATTGAAATCTTAAATCGTTTAAACAATTGTTGCAAAGTGTGGAAAAAAAACCGTTACTTTTTTGTGTGCCGTTACTGCTGCGCCTGCACATTTGCATGTGTGCGTGCGTGAGAGAGCGTGCAGCAACAGCTTTCCGAGAAAGAGCGAGAGGGGCAGCAAAGCCGTTAAGGTAAGAGAGTTGCATGCAAATTCATTTATTTCTCTGCCCCACACTAACACACATACAAACACACATACATTACATTAGAACTTGCACGTAGTTTTTTGTTGTAATGCGCCCGCGCACACACACACACACACACACAGAGCGAAAGAGGTAGAGAGAGAGAGAGAGTGGAAACTTTCTGTAAATTGCTGCTCTCTTTAGCTTTGTTTTCATTTGGCGCTCGCAGTTTATCGCCGCTTTGTTTTGTGCTGCGTTTTCGTGCGCGATTTTCGCATCATACGTACATACATACATACATACATATATTTTACGCAACATTTTCGCTCACTTGCCTCTCTCTCTCTTCTTTGCTCTCTCCACTCTGGTGTGCAAGTGTTACAAATTTCTGCTCTCATTTGTCATTTCTCAACACTTGCATCTCCCCTCTCCCTCACGCTTTCTGCCCATGCTAACTTAATACAGCGCTGCATTTAGGCGCGCTCTGTTAATGCTTTCGCTTAACTGCCTGCTGTTAAGTTAACAGCGCCGCGCACTGTTGCCAATTGCAAATGTTCAAATGCACTGCAAATAATAATAACAATAATGTAAAACAATATTCGAATGAAAATAATTAAGAAAAATATTTATATTAGCACAAAAAATTAATATTTAAAAAAGATCAAATATTAAATAAACACCCGAAAAGCGATATTTTTACAGTTTGCTTGAAATGCCCAATGTTTATTTATCTAAGCCGGGAGTAATCTAAAACCGGAGCACATTTGTGGTGTGGAAAAAACCCGGCCAGATTGCAAACCAGTTTCAATTAACTGTTTATATTAGTTTTATCAGCCAATTTTGATGAACAACCAAAACCTGTACGAGTTGGAGATGTGCGGGGAATTCAAACAATAAAATAAAATAATAAAATAAAATAAAATAAAATAAAATAAAAAAATAAAAATAAATCCAACAGATCTTATTGCATGAAATTTTGTAAAATTTAGGAAAACAGATTAAAAGATTTTATTTTGTTAAAAAAAAGTGGAATTACGCAGTTCCACATAAGAGACTAAATTTTTTTGCAATATAAATTATATACAAAATATGGAACAATATATAATCTATAGAAAACTAGAACGGGCGGAGCTGATCAGTCGGACGCGCCCGGCTGTAGAATACGCTGTGCCCTATATTTATTATACCCTGTGCCCATTTGAAAAATGGTAATAACAGGGTTAATAACTTTGTCAGAATGTATGTAACAGGCAGAAGGAGGCGTGGCAGACCCCACAAAGTATATATATTCTTGATCAGGGAGACGAGCTAAGTCGATTTAGCGATGTCTGTCCGTCTGTTCGTCCGTCTGGAAGAGTGAGTAGATCTCAGCAACTATAAAAGCTAGAGCAGCCGTTTTGGTCTCTTTTGAAAGGTGTATACCATACGCAGATCAAGTTTATTTCAAATCGTGAATGCCACGCCCCTGCCGCCTACAACGAATGAAATAAAATACATTCGTTAATTTAAACGACACTAAGCTATTTACATGAATTCTTTCTTCAGTAATTGGTAGGTCTATATCATACACAGATGAGGCTTTTTCAAATTTTGGATGCCACGCCCCCTTTATGCCGTAATCGATAAAAACCGAATAACAAGCGTAATATTGAACATAGAACGTTGAAACTCGGAATATATACTCTTGTGTATAGTAGTTATCTATCCTGAAAAATTAAAATCGGCCATAAAACACAAGAGATATGAACGAAACAATATTTCAGGCGTTACAGCGCTCGCCCTTTAGCAGTGCGGCCTGATAGTTTAATAAAATTATATTTAAAATATAGGGTACAGGGTATTCAACAGTCGGGCCCGTCCGACTGATCTTTTTTTAATTGATATAAAAAGCTGCAAATAAATATAAAAAAATAAATATAAATAAAAAATATAATCAATATGCAAAACAATTAATAATTTATGATGAGCACAAAAGAATTCTCAAGCTGGCAACGCTGTCAAAAACCACTAGATTCGGGTGGGAAAAAAGCTGGTTTGGCAGCACTGCTTTTAAAATGGCGCGTGACGTCACAAGCAAGCTTCGGAGGGGGTGGGGGTCAGCCCTCAACTGTTGTTGCTTTTCCTCACATACTTACGAAGTATTCGCTCTATAAATGGACTTGTTTGCACTTTGCATTAGTTTGCTTCTCTTGTTCTTCCCTGTTGTTTAGCAGACTAATAAATCATTATTGATTTGCGTAATTCAATTAAAAATTCAAATTCAAATCATGTGTTTGTATGTCTTACAGTTCAAATTGCATTTTTTTTCCGCCAATTCTTATCTTTTTCCAATAACGGTAACGGCGCAGCGCTGCACTGTCCTCTGCCGGCGCTTCTGCAGCCGCAGTTCATTGGAAAACCTTTTGCTGCCTGCGCAGTGGCTGAGCCAGTGCTGCCCATCTGGCTATAAATGTTTAACGCCAAGTTTAATAGCTAGTTCAATGTTTATGTATATAGTTATTGAGATATACATATAAAAATATTATTATATATAAATCATACAACAGTAATATAAATATAAAAAAAATAAATCAAATATTATATAAATAGTAAAACTATGTATAATATAAATATGAAAATCATAATATAAATATATAAATTAATAATATAAATGTAACAACATATAATATATAGATCTTTTTTAACTAAATCCATTTATTTATTATTATTATTTATTTATATATTGTATTGTATTGTATATTTATTATTGTCTTTAAATTAAAAAAATTTGAACAGGGCAGATAAGTCGGACAGGCCCGACTGAAGAATACCCTGTGCCTTTTATTTCATATACAATTTTATAAAACTGTCACACTAAGCGTATCAGCAGTACTTCTTCTTCTTCCCTTTTTACGTGCGCCAGCTGCGCTGCGCTGCTGCTGCTGCTGCTCTGCTGGGCTACGCTGCCAATTGCGTAGCTTATATCTACTTTGTTTATTAACCGATTTCAATGCGCTTTTCAGCATAGTTAAATATAATAGAATAGAGTATATGTACCAAATCAACATTCTATGTTTAATATTACGCTTGTTTTTAAACTTTTAAGTTCAACTATTGTGTAGCTTACATCTCCTGTGTTTACTAACCAAATGCAATGCGCTTTTCCGGACAGTTAAATATAATAGTACAGATTATATATTCCAAATAACAACATTCAATGTTCAGTATTACGCTTGTTATTCAACTTTTTATGTTAAAAATCACGAGGTTGTTTGGGTTTTATTGATTTTTGGGCGTAAAGGGGGCGTGGCATCCAATTTTCAACACAAACTTGATCTGCGTAAGATAACTACCTATCTATAGCAACCAAAACGGCATCTCTAGCTTTTGTAGTTGCTGAGATCGACGTGTTCATCCAAACAGACGGACAGACAGACGGACATCGCCAAATCGACTCAGCTCGTCTCCCTGATCAAGAATATATATGGTTTGTGGGGTCTACCACACCTCCTTCTGCCTGTTACATACATTCTGACAAAGTTATTAACCCTGTTTCTCCCATTTTTCAAATGAGCACAGGGTATAAAAAAATATTAATAAATAAAATTTAAAACATCGAACGAGAAACAACGAAGATATGCAACAGACAATTGACTGTGTATGGATTATTGCAATCCCAAATATGCTTCTGTCGGTTACGTCCGTCTGTTCTGCTTCGTGCTTACTGGTGCTCTCTGTAATTCCCGTTAATTGTGGAGGTTTTTTTTCTAGCTATGGTTTTTTGCAAGTTGGCAGCACTGCGCGGCAGCAGACGTTGACGTCGACTGCGACTGCGACTGCGACTGCGACGTTTGCCGGGCAGCGATCGCTCGCGTGCCGTTCGCTGCCGCTGCTGCTGCTGCCGCTGCTTTTGAATTCTGCTTTTGCTTTTTGCTCATTCTTATTGTGCGCAGCAACGTGTGCGGATCGCATTTCGCTCGGCCGCCGTCTGATCAAATTTCGTTTACCTTTTGTGTTATTTATTTATTTTTTTGCGTGCTTTCGTTTTCCTTTTGTTGTTGTTGTATTATTCACTTTCTTGTTTGAAAAAAGAAGTAAAATAAAACAAATAAATAAAGTGCGAGCTTGGCGGAAAAGAAAGCGCAGCTGAGCGGTGCTAGACAGAGAGAGGGAGAGAGCGAGAGAAGCACAAAAACAATAGCAACAACAACAACAAAATGGCTCAGTGTTGTGAAACGACAACAACAACAACAACAATGTCCTCGCGCTTTGGCAACACTGACAGGCAGACGACGCCGGCGTCGCCCACATTGTTATGTATGTATTGAAATCTACACACACACACACACACACACACACACACACACGCACACACAGACAGACAGACAGTTGAACTTGCACTTGAAAGCAAAATAGAGAAAGAGCACGAAATATAATTATGCAGCTGACAAAGCTGTTAATTTCTTTTTTATTTGCATTTCCTTTTACCTACTGTTTTACTCTAGTTTGCTTCTGACACACATTCTGTTGCCAATCGCGTGTTAAGTGCGAGTTTAATGACTTTTTGAAGGCAATTACTTTACCGTTATATTTTCTCCCTCTCCCCCTCTCTCTCTCTCTGTCTTTGTGTGCGTGTGTGTTGGCGTCGCTGCTGCTGCGCTGCTCTTCACGGACAGAGACAACGACGGACAAAGAGCAGACAGACCAATGCTAACAGATTTGCCATTTCAAATAGCTAAAAAAAAACGCTAAAAAAAGCTAAAAATTAAAATGCATAAAAATTAAAAATCCAACTGAAATGCAATATTAAAAAATATTTTTAAATTAATTTTTTTTATATTTATTTTTTTCAATATATACACGCATAATTAAAACGGCCAAATTGGCAACACTGTCGCACTGACTAAGCGAAAGCTTGGCGGCTTGTTTACACGTCAGCTGCGCGTCATCATGAGCCAACCGCATCGTGTGAACATCATCAATCGCAGTCTCAACTACCTTATAGGCAAAGCCAAACAAAACAAAATAATTTTTGTTTGTTTACGTGAATATATTAGAATTTTGTTGTTATTGTTGTTGTTATTGTTGTTGTTATTGTTGTTGTTGTTAAGAATTTGTTGTGAATTTCCGCCTTTGCTCTTTTTTTTATTTTTTATTTATCGCTTAGTTTTTAGCAGTTTGTTGAGACATTTGAAAAAATGGCAAGACTTGTTGCTTTTGTTGTTGCTCTTGTTGTTGTTGTTGTTGTTATTGTTATGTACTTTCTTTGCTTGCCAACCGGAACATGAAGCTCAACACAAATGACACAAAAATAAAATCAAAATGCGAATTATATTGGCCTTGGGCTTTTCATATCTTTGCTTTCTACATACAAACAAACATACATACATATGTACTTAATGATGTATGTCTGTCTGTCTGTATGTCTGTACTTAGCTGCACTTTGTCACAATTCAAACACTGCCTACATTTCAGTTTGCCTTCAAATATTTATTTATATTTTAATTTGTTTAATTAGACCCTTTACTTTAAAAAAGTAAAAGGGTCTATTAGTTTAGTGCAAAGAGGAAATGTGTGTAACACCCAGAAGGAGGCGTGGCAGACCCCACAAAGTATATATATTCTTGATCAGGACGATAAGTCGAGTCGATATAGCCATGTCTGTTTGTCCGTCTGTATGAACACCTAGACCTCAGCAACTATAAGAGCTAGAGACACCATATTTGGGATTTAGGTTCTCCTAATCAGTAAGCAGCACGAGTTTGTTTTAGATTTTGGATACCTCCCCCCCTTCCCACGCAAACCGCAAAAAGCTGCTGTAGCCACAGTTTTAAAGCTATTGATTTGTAATTTGGTATTTAACTAGATTATGACATTCTCTATCGACGTAATTGTAATTGCATAAAGTTAAAGTAAAGGGTCTCCTACTGTCGGTTACATCCGACTGTAGCCTCCGTCCCACTGATCTGCCCCGTCCATATATTTTTGTAATTGTTTTTTTTTTTTTTTTAATATATTTTTTCCTTTTTAGTAGTTTGCTTTTTGTCAGTTTTTTATTTGGGCAAAACTTTGGAAGTGAAAGTTTAACACATACATATTTTACTCTCTTCCGCCTACTCATATATAAAATATCATATATCATATATAAATAATGATATTTCTCAATTCGAAATTTATTGCTGATATCAGTGATACTTTATAGAAACCAGTACAAACAATTGATAATATAAATAAATTATAAAATAAATAAATCATATAAATACATAGAATAATAATATAGAATAATATAAATATATCAATATCAGATTCTTAGAAAAATATCCATTTTATTGAAATACCCTACCCTAGCTTGCTGTAAATTTCTATTTTTTAATGATCAATTCGAGGAATGTTCCGATGTGTCATGCCCACCACAGAGGGGCGCGGTGAAAGGGGGGCAGAGACAGACAAAGTCTGCTTGTTATAAAACAGTTGGCACGTTTATAACTCAAGCATTTCAAGCCCTTTACAAGTGTACTACAAATACATGTATAGATATAGATATATGCATATATGGATGAGTAAAATGCAATTGAAACTGAAAGTAGCTTTTGTTTATATCTAAATTATATTATAGATGTAGTTCCTAGAACTTATCGTCTGTAAAAAAACCCCTTTGTTTGCTGGCTCAAGCTCAAGTTTAAGGCCAGACAAATCAATAAACTATTGCTGTTAATCTTTATAATCTATATATAGTATTCTATTCTATATTTACTTGGATCGAGTCTTTGCACTCAAATGCGCATTATTTTATTTGTACTCAAATAAAACTTGGATTAATAAATCTATACTATTTAATCTCAACTAACAATAGAAGTTAAGTTTAGTTTACAAAATAAATTACAAATAATTGAGCTTAAATATAATTAACTTTTTATTATTTTAATTGCTTTAGAATGTTTCGAGTTTATAATGAGTTATCGAAATATCACAGATGTTATCGATCGTAATTACTGGCAAACTGAAACTAACACTCGAGCCTATCGTCCATCGATTACGATTGGCTATGAAACAGCAAAGATATGAAGCAGACAATTTGCGTGACATTCTGTCCACTCCCTACTGATTTGTAATATGTATGCTCTTTGGATATCGCCTAAAATAAATATAAGATAAAACAATAACTAAAATAAATATATGGATGGGGCAGATCAGTGGGACGGAGGCTACAGTCGGACGTAACCGACAGTAGAAGACCCTTTACTTTAACTTTATGCATTTACAAAAACAGTCAAAGGCACGCACACTAACCTACACGCGTATGCAACGCACATTACCCCCCCCCTCTGCACAGTGCGGAAAATTGTCCGTTCCATATTTTCGCTGTTTCTTATCCGATCGAAACGAAATTCACAGGGTGTTCACAATAGAGAATGTCATAAGCTAGTTACGTACCAAATTACAAGTCAATAGCTTCAAAACTGTGGCTACAGCAGCTTTTTGCGGTTTGCGGGGGAAGGGGGGGAGGTATCCAAAATCTAAAACAAACTCGTGCTGCTTACTGATTAGGAGAACCTAAATCCCAAATATGGTGTCTCTAGCTCTTGTAGTTGCTGAGATCTAGGTGTTCATACGGACGGACAGACAGACGGACAGACGGACATGGCTATATCGACTCGGCTTGTGGTCCTGATCAAGAATATATATACTTTGTGGGGTCTGCCACGCCTCCTTCTGGGTGTTACACACATTTCCTCTTTGCACTAAGTTAATAGACCCTTTTTACTTTTTTAAAGTAAAGGGTCTAATAATATTTGCCATACCCTTTCAGTTTTGTTTAGGCCAAATGCAATAGCCAGAAAACTGTTTCCACCAAATGTGTTTGCCAGAGATTAGAGATTAGGCCAAATACAAATTAGACATGTGTACAGACATACAGACATAGAGACATATATATATCTATGTTTTTGTTGTATTTGATTCGTTATTGGGTCTATTGCCGATGTCTTATCAGGCATATTCATGTGTATATTTTTTATTTTTATTCTCCTTTGTTTTGTTTTTATTGATAAGCCGATTATCACTGGGAATAGCGTCAGTTGTTGTTGTTGTTGTTATTGTAATGATAACAATGGGTTAAACATTGCCAAAAATGTTCTACAAGTAAGAAGAAGGAAATTTCTTATCAGCGCCAAATACTTAAATACCCTGTAATTAACACACACGAATGCAAATCAAAACAAATAACAAATATCAACAGCAAGAAGAAGCACGCCGTGAGCTGGTCACACTGTCTGCTCTGGACATGCGTCCAGTGTGTGATATGCTGCTAAGAAGCGCATGCAATCGGTCAGATTAACTGATAACAGCGCGTGTTGGGCAGGGGAAGAGTGTGGGGGGGGGGGGAGGAGAAGAGACAGCTATAGATAGAGAGGGAGAGAGGGGGCAAATTAGTTATTCCATGCATATCTTTATTTCTATATTATCTATATTATCAGTTTAGTTCATGTTTAATTTATTTTGAATTTACTTCTTAATTATTTTGAATTTAATTTAATTTAAATTTAAATTTAATTTAACTGATTTATTTGAAATTAAGTTTTATATTATTAGAAATTTATTCCCAAATTTGGAATTTATTTTCATATTATTTTGAATTGATTTCTAAATTATTTTCAATTTATTATGTATAGTTTTTAATTGGTTTTACAATTATTTAAAAGCTATTTACATATTATTGTTGTTTTATTGTTATCAGTTATTTTATTATTATCAGTTAAGTTCAAGTTTAATTTATTTTGAATTTACTTCTTAATTATTTTGAATTTATAACTGATTTATTTGAAATGAAGTTTTATATTATTAGAAATTTATTGCCAAATTTGGAATCTATTTTCATATTATTTTGAATTGATTGCTAAATTATTTTCAATTTATTATGTATAGTTTTTAATTGATTTTCAAATTATTTAAAAGCTATTTACATATTATTGTTATTTTTTTTTTATTTTTAAAAAATTTAAATTTAAATATTATTAATTTAAAACTTTAGAAATTTTTGTTTTGTTTTTTTTTTCAATTTTGTATTTTATTTATTTATGTTGTGTATATATTATCTATATTTGTTTATTTTAGTGTTTTTAAATTATTATTTTATTTCTTATTACCTATATTTACATATTATTGTTATTTTATTGATTTTTAAAAAATTTAAATTAAAATATTATTAATTTAAAACTTTAGAAATTTTTGTTTTTTTTTTTTCAATTTTGTATTTTTTTTATTTATGTTGTGTTTATATTATCTATATTTGTTTAAATTTAGATTAAAATATTAATTTAAAACTTATGCAATTTTTTTTTTTGTTTTATTCAATTTTGTATTTTATTTATTTATGTTGTGTATATATTATCTATATTTGTTTATTTTAGTGTTTTTAAATTATTATTTTATTTCTTATTAGCTATATTTGTTAATTAAATTTAATTATTTTTTATATTTCGTGTATTATATTTATTTATTTAATATAATTTTTGTATTTTTTATTAATTTATTGTACGTATTTGTATTTATTATTTATTTCTTGTATTTATTTATTTATCAGTTTTTTATTTAGTTGCTAATAGTGCTGAGCACTTGGCTTATCGCTTGGCAAAGGTCAAGCTGGTTCCGTGACGCATTTTGTTGGCGCTTGTCGCTATCTCCTTTAGGCAATACAATAAATACAATAAAAGCAATAGAAACAATAAATGAATGCAGCAACAACAACGAAAACAAAAACAACAAACGCTCACATACATACATACATACAGATGTTTGTATGTTTGGCACATTAGTTGACAAATGCACTTGAAATCAGTTAAGCGATTGTTCTCTCTTCCTCTCTCTTTGCCGCTTTCTCTCCCTTTCTCACTGTCTGTCTAGCTGTCTCTCTCTCTCGGCTCTAACTTGCCCACGCCCACTTTGCACAGGGCGCAAGAGCGCAGAGAGAGAGTGTGAGAGAGAGAGAGATGCGCTGTTGCATTCCAAGTGCATTTTGTTGTTGCTCAGTCGACGTCGACGTCGACTGCGACGTTGACGTCGCGGTCAATCAAAGCTGCAGAAATCGCGCCATTCAATCTTTTGCGTAGTTTGAATACAGGCAACAACAACAATTCTGTTTATTTTAGTTGGTTTTTTAATAGCATTTTTTAATAGCAATTTTTAATAGTACTATTTTATTTAGTTATTTGTTTTGCATAGTTTGTGACCTCTGCTGGCGTCGCTGCCGGCAACAACAAATACAAAAAAATAAAAATGTCGCTGCTCGCCATTTTGTTTTAAGTGCACAATTTTCAGTATTGCCGCATGGAGCGCTGTGTGCACACTTTTCTTTTTTCCGCTGCCAATTGCATTTTATTATTAATTATTATTGTTATTGTTAATGTTGCAAACAACAGTTGAAAGCGTGGCACAGGTAATTGCATTCATCACACACATACATGCATACATACATGCATACAAGTAGCCACACAAACATACAAACACACACACATACATACATCGTCTGTGTGATAATAAGTTTTTATTCAATTGGTTATTGTTGTGCTTTATTGTTATTAACAGTTGTTTCTCTTAATTTTTATTATTACTATTATTGATATTATTTCTATTATTGCTTATAATTAGCAATTGTTTTGCTTGTTGCACAAATCAACAAATCAATTTGCAATTGACAGTGTTGGCTAATGCCAAAAACAATTTCTGCACTGCTGATTCACAATAGACACGCACGTTCACAATGGTCTCTCTCTCTCTCACTCTGTCTCTGTCACTCTATGTGTGTGTGTTGATGTGTGCTCTGTCTGTCTGCCTGTCTGGCAACACTGACCTTGGCTCAGCTGTTATTGTTATTGTTTTTGTTTTGGTTATTGCTGTTGTTGCCGTATTGATAAAGCTGCTGCGTCACACACACACACACACAGCCATGCACACACACACACACGCTGTCGAGTGGAAATTTCTTAAGCTGCTGATAATCTGTTAATTTAGGGCCCTGCAGAACCCGCAATTATCGCAATTATCGAGATTACACTTAATTGTTAATTGTTAATTGTTAATTGTTAATTGCAAATTGCAGTTTGCACTTTACACCTGCACCGCTTCTTGTATAATAAAAAAATAATATTTAAAAAATAATAAAACAATTAATAAACACAAAAAAAATTCAAACAAATTTTAAATTCCAAAAAATACATAAAAAATAAATGAAAATAATAAAAAAATAAATGAAAATAATAAAAAAATAAATGAAAATAATAAAAAAATAAATGAAAATAATAAAAAATAAATGAAAATAATAAAAAAATAAATGAAAATAATAATAAAAATAAATGAAAATAATAAAAAAATAAATGAAAATAATGAAAAAATAAATAAAAATAATAAAAAAAATTAATGAAAATAATAAAAAAAATAAATGAAAATAATAAAAAAATAAATGAAAATGATAAAAAAATAAATGAAAATAATAAAAAATAAATGAAAATAATAAAAAAATTAATAAAAATAATAATTGAATAAATACATAAAAAAAACGAATAAAAATAATTAAAAAAATAAATAAAAACAAATAAAAATAATAAACAAATAAAAGTAATCAATAAATTAAAATAATTAATAAATCAAAATGTTGAATAAATAAATAAAAATAATTAAACAAAATAAATAACAAATAAAAGTAATCAATAAATTAAAATAATGAATGAATCAAAATACATAATAAATAAATAAAAATAACAAAAAAAATAATAATTAAATCAAAATATTGAGTAAATAAAAATAAAAAAAATAATAATAATTAAATCAAAATATTGAATAAATAATAATAACAAAAAAATAATAATTAAATCAAAATATTAAATAAATAAAAATAACAAAAAAAAAAAAAATTAAATAAATAAAAATAACAAAAAAATAATAATTAAATAAAAATATTGAATAAATAAAAATAACAAAAAAAAATAATAATTAAATAAAAAAAAAAAACCTAAAAAAAAGCCCAATCTTGTGCTGCATTTGTGCATTTTATCGCCATTGTCGCCTTTGTCCATTTTTAGCGCATTTTCTTTTGCTGCAGCTCGAGGGCAGCTTGTAGGTTATGTGCCATGTTAATCGATCGTTAATTGCGCTGCCCGCCAGGGCTGCACTATCGATAACAGGCCAAAATGCGCGTGTCTATGTCAGCCCTAAAAGAGACGCAACAGCTGATACTGCTGGCCATACACATACATATATATTTTTGTTGCTCTACGCTCGTTCTTTTGGCTTTTCTGCTCGTTGCTTTTCGCTGCTCTTTCGCAGTAGTTTTTTTTTCTGTGCTTTGTGCACGTTTCTTCGTGTTCAGTTTGGTTCAGTTGAGGTTTTTGCTTCAAGTGCAAAGAAGTCAAACACGCACACAAACAAACATACGCAAACACACACACATATATATATATATATATATATATACATAAGTGTATATATAGTTGTGTGTATATATATACACGGTACACACACGCATACATATGCATTAAGTTTAATTATTCAATTGGCTAATTTTGGTTGTTGGATTAAAACTTTTTTCACTCATTTTTTGACACTTTTTTTCACTCGCTTTTTGACGCTTTTTTCACTCTCTTTTTGACTCTTTTTTTTTATGCATCTTCATTAAAAAACTGCCAACTTCATTATTAGCAGAACGCAACATTAAGTTCAGTTATATGCAACACAAACAACTAAAGCAAACACTCGACTAATTTCATGTACAACAACAACAACAACAACAACAATTGCAACTGCAACTGCAGCAACAACAACAACAACAACAAGTGTACAGCAGCAGCAACAACAACAAGCACAAAGTCCCAACTCTAAGTTTGTACTTTACTTTACAGCCAACAACAGCAACAACAGCAACAACAACAACAACAACAACAACAACAGCAACAACAACAAGCAGCCTATAGACAGCAGCAGCGAACAGCAGCAGGCAGCAGCAACAGCAGCAGCAGCAACAACTTCCCCTTGCTCCCCACCTCGCTCTAATCCACCCTCCTCCACTTCCACTGCCTCCTCGCCAAGCGGCAGCATTGACTGGCAGCTGTGCAGCTGTTGCAACGAGCAGGCCACTCCCCTTCCCAACGCACCTCCATCCTCAACATCCTCCTCCACCGCCTCCGCCTCCGCCTCCACGTCCGCCTGTGCGGTTTTAGCCAAGCACCTTTTGGTACGTCGCTCGGTGACTGCCACCAGCATCATGGACATGCCGTACAACACCTCGCCTTCGCTACGCGTGCGCACCACCTCGCTGAATCAGCTCAAGAAGACCGCCGATCTGGCGATTGAGAACGAGTTGCACGTCTGTCCCTCGGTTATGTCGGAGGAGCTGCGCAAACTGTTGCCCCCCACGTCGGAGACGGTGATGACCAAGCCGTTTCCCATACGCGGGGAGCGTACCATCGCCGATTGCACCACACCGCATGTGATTGCCATGGTCGGACTACCCGCAAGGGGCAAGACCTTTATATCGAAGAAGCTGGCGCGTTATCTCAACTGGATTGGCATTGCGACGCGTGTGTTCAATTTGGGCGAGTATCGGAGGCATGCAACGACCGCATACAAATCGCACGAGTTCTTTCGGGCGGACAATGAGGAGGCGATGGCGATCAGGAATCGTTGCGCCAATCAGGCGTTGCACGACTCATGCGATTGGCTGCTCAGCGGCCTCGGCAGCATTGCCGTCTTCGATGCCACCAACTCGACGCACGATCGTCGTCAGCTCATCTACGACATTGTTGTGAAACAGCACGGTTTCCGTTTGTTCTTTGTCGAATCGATCTGCGACGATCCCCAGATCATTGAACAGAACATACTGGAGGTCAAGGTCAGTTCACCCGATTACATCAATATGAATACGGAGCTCGTGGTTCGGGATTTCCTGCAACGCATCGAGCACTATGAGGAACGTTATCAACCCATCGATGAGGTCGCCGAATCGCATCTCAGCTTCATGAAGGTCTACAATGCCGGCAAAAAGGTCGTCGTCTACAACAATGAGGGGCACGTGGAATCCCGCATCGTTTACTATCTGATGAACATACACATAACCCCACGCACCATCTATTTGACGCGTCACGGGGAGAGCGAGCACAATCTGAGCGGTCTGATCGGTGGCGACTCCAATCTGAGCGCCCGGGGGCATCAGTATGCGCGTGCGCTGTCCTCGTACATAGAACAGCAGCAGATCGATGGGCTGCGCGTATGGACGTCGTGGATGAAGCGTGCCATACAGACGGTCGCGGATGTTAAGGCGCCGCAGGAACGCTGGAAGGCCCTGAATGAGATCGATGCCGGACACTGTGAGGAGATGACCTATGAACAGATCAAGGAACGTTTCCCCGAAGAGTTCAAGGCGCGCGATGTCAACAAGTTTGCCTATCGCTATCCGCGCGGCGAGAGCTATGAGGACCTTGTGGCACGTCTCGAGCCGGTCATTATGGAACTGGAGCGTCAGGGTAATGTGCTCGTTGTGTCGCATCAGGCGGTGTTGCGTTGCCTGTTCGCCTACTTCCTGGACAAGTCGGCGGATGAGCTACCCTATCTCTATGTGCCGCTGCATACGGTGATCAAGCTGACGCCCGTCGCGTACGGTTGCAAGGTGGAGCACATCAAGCTGCCCATCGATGCGGTCGATACGCATCGTCCAAAGCCAAAGATACCGGGCGATGTCAGCGAGCCGGGTCTGGACGGTCTCAGCGGTGAGCTGGTGGCGCCCGATGGTGTCGGCAAGGTGCTCATTGTGGGCGATGATGTGGCAGCAGCCACCAATGGCAACGGCGGCCGTGTGGACCATCAATGACATCGGCGACTGGAGCGTTGTTGTCATCGCCCCCCCAACGTCAAGTCCAAGACCTTATAGAAGACAATAGCCAGAGCTAAACCTACCCCAAAGTCCCCAAGCTCCCCTACACCCAAAAGCCACAACAGAAGTCGACACTTTATAACAGTAACAGTAGCAGTAACAGTAACAGTAACAGTAACAGTAACTTAACAGCAACCTAACAGTGACTTAAGTAACTGTAACTTGCACCCTATAGAAGTCAACACATTGTAACAGTAGCAGTAACAGCAACTTAACAGCAACCTAACAGTGACTTAAGTAACAGTAGCCGCTGTTAACGCGTGCTGTTAACGCTGGTTTTTCCTAACAGCATTTCATGTGCCTCTTCTTCTACACCGGTCTTTTATGTAGCATTTCTTGTTTTTCCTGTGCCGTTTTCTTTATGCGTTTTCCCCCCCTCTCTCGTCCGCACTAAATTGTGATTGATTATACAAATATAGATTATATATTTATATTAATATATGCGATGACGCTGTTATATCAATGTACTTTATAAACAACAAGAGCGAAGCACTTAAAACAAGCGAACGAAAAGAATGTTAATAGCCTCTAAGACGCAAGATTTACTTACTAATTACAAAAAAAAATACTAAAAAAATACTAAAATATTTAAAAATCATGTAATACAAAAATAATCAAAATGTAAACGCAACATTTTTATTTATTCTATACATTTATCAAGTTTCCTGTTTCTCTTTTGTCAGTTGTATTTTTTAAAACATTTTTTGCTTTGAATTTACTAATATTAAGTATATATATCTATATACATATATTTACCATTATTAATATTTGCATTCAAAAATATATGTATCAAATAAACAAACAACATTAACGGGATTTTTATTTTTATTTTTGATAAAGACATATTTCTGATTAGTCTGGGGATATTTCCCTATTTACAATTACAATTACTATCAATACTTGTCCCCTTAACTATTCGAAACTTATAGAACCAACGGCTATATATACGTACATGACATATACTATACATATATCTAACAAATATTGTACAACAATTATGTAAAACAATAAAAATCAAATTAATCTATTTGCGTTTGTGTTTTGTGGGCGGTTGAACTTGAGCGAAACACTTGAGTTGGAATAATAGGGTTTGGATGGTATTTTAGTAATACTATTTTATGTAATTTCGACTAATTGGTCATACGCACTTCTGAATAGTCCCCCTTGCTTTGGGATCTAACGATTATACTGGCAAAATTTTAATCATTTAATTATATATTATAGTAATTACTTATATATTATAGAATTTAATTATATATTATAGGTATTATATATAACTAAGTTTGTATACATAATTTTATTTTTATATCAACACGATTATTATTTTTGTTTTTTTTTTAAATTTATTAAAGCATAAGAAAAACAAAATAAGGCAATTTTAATAAGAACACCATTTACAGAAGAGAATTACCGATTTTGGAATGTGTAAAATGTTGTAGTAGACAAAGGCTATGTTAACTAACAACATTTAAAGAAGCTTTAAAAGAGCTTTAAAAAAAGATCATTAATTTAGGCAAATGTTCTATTTAGTTAACATAGCTTTAACATAGCATAACAATGTTAGTAACAGAGACTGTTGGTCGCAATTGTCGAGCACTTTATTGAAGTATTTCGTTTCTCAATGCCCTTTACAGTCTCGATCAATGCTCAATGCAGTCACTGGAGGATACTCTCGATACGGACGAGGATTAGAAGTAGGATTGGGAGCGTTCCAGTACTAGTCCAAGGAGGATATACCTAAACCGCAAGTATGGGTCGCATTCGGAACCTTGGGTCGCCAAGGAGGTACGACACTGGCCAAATCGTTTGGGTCAAAATACACAATTCGGAGATCTGGTGGCCCGGCGAAGTGGCATCCATGGAGAGCCTTCCTTATATAAAACTGAATCGTATGCCATTCGCCATCGTCGCGTTCTTCACTGAGAGGAGCTTGTGAGTCAAAAATACCATATATTATCCAAGACCACCCCCTGCAATAATCGATAATCATGTTTCCTCTTCTCGTTATCGATGCACAGTGAACACGTCAGCTCATCGAAGCTCATATTTCCCTTTGAATGTGCTCACAAGCAGGACTTTATTCACATAGGCACCAGTAAGTATGCGATGGTTTACGAATGGTAAAAATATCAAGGGGAATAGCGAATAGAGTCCAGAATATCTAGAAGTATTCACTTTCATGCTTGCTCGAAAGGAAATGTAGAACAACAGAGTTGCAGAGTTCTAAAAATTGCGAAGGGTAAAAAAGGGAAGTACATATTGAGAAGAATGGGAATAGGAAGGAAAGATAGGAGAAGGGACAATAGCGCTGGTAGAATAGGATAATCAATTTTTGAAAAGCAAGAATAAGATAAAGATAGATAGAAGTTTAGTGAATGGGGTGAAGATGATGGATGAATGGTGATTACGGGAAAAACGAAGAAAGTGTAGAAGAAATATTAGTGAATGGAGAATAAGGAAAAGAAAATAAAATAATTTATTAATTAACCATCAACCTCATTGCAGCCTCATACTCGAATTTAAGGCGCAGGGATGAGTTTACTCGTGATGTACGGGAGGCGGAAGCCCGCATGAATGGTAGTTCCAGCCAGGGGAGTACCTCCACACAGGCGGAAACCCTCGTGAACGGTGCTACCACCCAGGCGTCGGCTCGTTTGACACGAGCGAGTACCTCCAGCAGAGCGGGTGGTACCGCCCAGCCGAGTGCCTCCAAACAGGTGGCACGTTTGACACGAGCGAGTACCTCCAGCAGGGCGGATTCTTTCATCCACGCGAGCACCTCCAAACTCGTGGTACGTTTGACCCGGGCGAGTATCTCCAGCTTTGCGGGTTGTACCACTCTGGCGAGTCTGGACAGGCGGGCGGCGGCTTTGATGCGGGCGAGTACCTCCACCCAGGCGAGTACGTCCATTAAGGCGGGAACCGACACACAAACGGGTACCTCCAGTCAGGCGGCTGGTTTAACCCAGGCGAGTACCTCCAGCACGGCGGGTTGTTCCACCCTGCCGAGTATCGACAGGCAGGAGGCTGGTCTGATCCGGGCGAGTACCTCCAGCAAGGCGGCTGGTACCAGCAACAACACCAACACCAACAACAGTGCTCCAGAACCAAAGGTTGCTCCAGAAGCTCCTAAAGCGGCTGATATTGCTGTAGAATTTGATTCGGATCCGGATTCTGATATCGAGCCTGGTCATTTTGCTTCACTAGGCGATAGCGATTCTACGCCCAGAAGACCAACAAGAACCTCCGATGATACTCGAGATTCTGCTTTATGTAATCCTTCATATGAAGCCATTGATACTACGCCCAGGAGACCAAGACCAACAATATTTGGTGCAGAAACCGAATTTATTGGCACTACGGCTAGGCCAAGAAGCCTAATTGAAACGCAAATAACGTGCGACAACAGCGATAACAGCGATAACAACAGCTCCGCTAACCGAGAGCCCTCCCGAATGCCCTCCATACACAACGTAAGTGAGAAATGTCGATAATTTATATTCATTACAGTTAACTGATGTCGATAATTCATCTCGCTAACTGACCTTGATAACCGATCTCGATAACTGATGTCGATAACTGACCTCGCTAACTGATCTTTATAACCGATCTCGATAACTGAACTCGTTAACGGAACAAGATAACTGATTTTTATACCCAATCTCGATAACCGATGTTTTTAACCGATCTCGATAACTGATTTCGCTAACTAATCTTGATAACTGAACTCGTTAACTGATCTCGCTAACTGATCTCGATAACTGATCTTTATAACCGATCTCGATAACTGATGTCAATAACAAATCTCGATAACTGATCTCTCGATAATTGATCTCAATAACTAATCTCGATAACACTTTTTCATAACTGACCTCGCTAACTGATCTTTATAACCGATCTCGATAACTGAACTCGTTAACGGAACTCGATAACTAATTTTTATACCCAATCTCGATAACCGATATTTTTAACCGATCTCAATAACTGATTTCGCTAACTAATCTTGATAACTGATCTCGCTAACTGATCTTTATAAACGATCTCGATAACTGATCTTTATAACCGATCTCGATAACTGAACTCGTTAACGGAACTCAATAACTGATTTTTATACCCAATCTCGATAACTGATATTTTAACCGATCTCAATAACTGATTTCGTTAACTGATCTTTATAACCGACCTCGATAACTGAACTCGTAAACTGATCTTTTTAACCGATCTCGCTAACTGATCTCGATAACTAATCTTGATAACTGATTTCGATAACTGATCTTTATCACCGATCTCGATAACTGATTTCGATAACTTTTCTCTTTTCCCTGCCAGGACGCATCCATTCGATTCATGGAGCTGGGCTGCCCGGAGGACGCGACACAGCGCAGCCGGAGCCTCAACGGCTACAAGTGCACCTTCTGCCCCTTCACCACGAAGAGCATCGACAGTTTAATCATCCATCGCAAGCATCACGATCTTGGTTATCGCAGCAACAGCAACAGCAACAACAACAGCAACAACAACTGCAGCAGCAGCAGCAACAGCAACAACAGCTGCAACAGGAGCAACATGCACGTGCAACGCCAGCAACAGAAGCATCGATCGCAGCGTCGGGCCAACACAAATGCGCCGCTGTGGCACAGCACGCCGCGGCTTGCGGCATGCCGTGATGCTGCACGGCGCCAGCAGCGACGCCTCAAGAGCACCATGGACACCAGCGTGCGCATGATGAAGACGCAGCAGCAGCAGCAGCAACAGCAGCAGCAGCAGGAGGAGCAGAGCGGGCAACGTTGTCGTGGCAATCAGATGCGTGCCACAATGCCTGCACCACCAGCGCCGGCTGCAGCAGCAAGAGCACGCCGTGCAACAGCCTTAACGCGCGTGGCAGTAGCAGCTGCCGCAGCAGCAGCAGCCGCGGCATACGATCAAGCTGCATGCTTGAACATGCAACAGCGCCGCTTGACGCGCGCCAGCAGCCGACTGCAGGCAGCGGCGGCAGCTGCCACAGAGCAACAGCAGCAGCAGCAGCAACAGCGCATGCGACGCAGTCAGGCGCAGGATGTTGACGAGCGGGATGCGTCAGCTGCCAGGCAGGCGCGGCTGCAGCAGCAGGAGCGCGAGCGCGACGAGCAGCTGCAGCTGGTGTTGGAGCGTGCGGAGGAGCTGCATCAGCAGCTGATGCAGCTGGATGCGGAGCGGCGGCAACTGGAGCGGGCGCAGGCGCAGTCAAGGCAGCAGCAGCAGCAACAGTTGCAGCAACAACAGCAGCAACAGTTGCAGCAACAGCAGCAGAAGCAGCAGCAACAGCAACAGTTGCAGCAACAGCAACAGCAACAGTTGCAGCAGCAGCAGCAACAACAGCAGCAGCAGCAGCAACAACAGCAGCAGCAGCAGCAACAGTTGCAGCAACAACAGCAGCAGCAACAACAGCAGCAACAGTTGCAGCCGCAGGGCGACAATACGCTGCAGCAATCGCTGCTGGCCGAGTGGATGGAGTTTGAGCAGGAGGAGCAGCCGGAGCAGGAGCAGGAGCAGTCGGAGTCGGAGCAGGAGCAGCAGCTGGAGCAGACGACGTCGTCGGAAGCTGCCAGCAGCAGTTGCAACAACAACACCAGCAGCAGCAGTTGCAACAACAACACCAGCAGCAGCAGCAGTTGCAACAACAACAGCAGCAGCAGCAGCAGTTGCAACACCAGCAGCAGCGAACAGAAGCGACACATACGCAACATACCAAAGAAGGATCGTCGTGATGTGGTGCTGGAGGAGTTTGCGGCGGATTCGCGGCGCCTGCCGGAGGAGACGATTCTGATACCGGACAGCGATGCCAGCTCCAATGAGAGCGTCGTCTTTGTGGAGCATCGGGATGCGCACAGGACGCAGCTGCACAGCTGCTTTGACTTTGACGAGGAGGACGATGAGTTGCAGCTGCAACAGCAGCAACAGCAGCAGCAGCAGCCCAAGCAGCAGCAGCAGCAGCAGCTGGACGAGGCTGGGCTTAGCTATAGACGCCACAACCACAACAAACAGCAACAGTTGCAGCAACAGCAGCAGCAACAGTTGCAACAGCAGCAGCAACAGCAGCAGCAACAGCAGCAGCAGCAGCAGCAGCAACAGTTGCAGCTGCAGAGCAATGGAGAACGCGAGCAGCAGGAGGCGGAGCAGCTGCAGCTGCCCATCAAGGAGCGACAGAAGCGCATCTTCAAGTCGCGCAACAAATCGCAGCAGCAGGCGCAGGCGGAGATTGAGGCGGAGGCGGAGCAGGAGGCGGGGCTGGAGGCGGAGGCGGAGGAGCAACAGCAGCCAGAGCAAGAGTTTCCGCTGATGATGTCGCTGGCAGCGATTGTGGATGCGCCCATGCCGGCCAGCCAATCCGCTCCAGACACAGCCGCTGCCAGCAGCAGCAGCAAGCACAAGACTGAATCCCAGCAGCAGCAGCAGCAACAGCAGCAGCAGCAGCAGCACAATGGAGCACATGTGCAGGCCATGGAGCAGGAGCAGCAGCTGGAGGAGATCAGCGCCAACTGCAATTTCAATGCCAATTTGAATCTGAATTCGAGCAACAGCAACGACAGCAACCAGAGCAACCAGAGCAACAGCAGCAGCAACAACAGCAACAACAGCAACAACAGCAACAACAGCAACAGCAGCAGCAGCATCAGCACCATGTCGCACATTGCTGTCATCTCGCCGGAGGAGGCCAGCGAGCTGCAGCGTTCGGTGGTGGACACGCAGTCGAGTGGCGTCCACATACTGGAGAACATACTGCTGCCCAATCTGTATGGCATGCCGCACAGCGGCAGCGGCAGCGGAGGCGCCTCCTCGGACAACAGCAATCAGAGCAATCCCAGCGCCAGCAGCCAATGCCACAGCCAGCAACAGCAGCAACAGCAGCAGCAGCAGCAGCAGCAGCAGTTGGCCAGGGAGCGACAGCTGCAGCAGCAGCAGCAGGCGCGTGAGCAACTGCGTCAGGGCAAGCAGCAGCGACGGCAGCAGGCGCAGCAGCGTGAACGCTACGCCAAGCAGCGGGCGAAGCTGCAGCGGGAGGAGCAGCAAAAAGCCAAGCAGGAGCAGCAGCTGAAGCAGCAGCAGCAGCAGGAGGAGGAGGAGCAACTGAAGCAGCAGCAGGAGCAGCAGCTGAAACAGCAGAAGGAGGAGCAACTGAAGCAGCAGCAGCTGGCGCGGCACAAGGCCAGGCAACTGAGGCAGCAACTGGAGCAGCAGGAGCAACTGCAGCAGCAGAAGCAGCAGCAGCAGAAGCAGGCGCAGGAGGTGCTGCAGAAGCTGGCGCACAAGTCCAAGCAGCAGTTGCTCACGCAGCAGGAGCTGGACGAGCTGGAGGAGGCGCGTTATCTGTGGGTTCGCTCCAGGGACACGATGCGTGGCCGGGAGCTGCGGTCCACGGACACGATGCGTGGCCGGGAGCTGCGGCTCAAGGATCACGAGCAGAAGGTGCTGCGGCAGTACGAGAACGATCAGCGTCTGGACAGCGCGCGCAATGCCGAGAAGTGTCGCCTGGTGCGTGAGCGCTGGATGCGTCGTGAGCCGCGTCCCAATCCGCCCGTTCCTCCCGTTACTCCCGTGGCGCCGCCTCAGCATCAGCCGGATGCCGAGGAGCAGGCGCTGCTGCAGCAGCTGGCGCTGCCGCCACGCCTCATAACGCAGGCGCGCAACAATAGCGAGCAGCAGCAGCAGCAGCAGCAGCAGCTGGAGCGGAGCAGACCAGCATTGCGTCAGCAGCGCAGCTGCTCCATGGTGACGCGGCTGCAGGAGGCGGATGTGGCCAGGGCCAAGCAGCAGCTGGCGCAGCTGCGCGCGGAGCAGCAGCAGCAGCAGCAACAGTTGCAACTGCAGCAAGAGTTGCAGCAACAGCAGCAGGAGCAGCAGCAGCAGCAGGGACTCAGCTTGGAGCTGCAGCTGGAGCAGGTGACGGATGATCTGCAGCTGGAGCTGGAGCAGCGCCAGCTGCTGGCGTATCTGGAGCAGCCGCAGCAGGAGCAGCAGCAGCAGCAGCAGCAGGAACAGGAGCAGCTGCTGCGCATGTCGGAGCTGCAACTGGAGCTGGAGCAGGAGCAGGCTGAGCAGCAGGAGCAGCTGGAGGAGCCAATGGATATTGTGGAGCAGAACGATGACATGGATGAGGAGCAGGAGCAGATGCAGGAACAGGAGCAGGAGCAGATGCAGCAGGAGGATTTGGAGTCGCAGTCGGACTCGGAATCGGAGCTGAAGGAAGCTGGCCAGGATGGGGCGACGGATGAGCGTCTGTGTGCGGTGATGACGCTGCCCATACCCGGCTATAGCCACACCTTCATGCTGTGCACCATGAGCAACAACAACAACATCACGCCCATCAACAACGAGGCGTTGTATCTGGACACGCAGCGGCATCTGCTGCCGGTGCCGCTGGAGACGCTGACGGAGGCGCCACGTCTGCCGCAGGGTTATCCGCTGTCGGCGGTCTTTATGCTGGACGGAGAGGAGGCGCTGCTGCAGCCGGTGCAGGCGCTGCACGAGGAGGAGCAGCAGGACGTGGACCTGGATATTCAAATGGAGGTGCAGCATGAGCTGGAGCTGCAGCTGGAGGCGCAGCAGCAGGAAGAGGAGCAGGAACAGGAGCAGGAGGAATCCCCAGCGAGCACTTGCTTCACAGAGCTGCAGCAGGAGGAGCAGCTGCTGCCCAATGGCCAGGAGGAGGAGCTGGAGCAGGGGCAGGTGGGCGGCTACGAGTCGGACACGCTGCAGCTGACGGTGAACGGCCATCAGCTGGAGCTGAGCACCTCGGTGCTGATCAACATTGCGGAGCAGCAGGACGACGTCGTCATCGAGATCGAGGGCAGCGGCCGGACAATGCTGCGTGCCTGCGACATCCTGCGCGCGGCCAAGATCTATCTGCAGGAGCGCGATCTGCAGCTGGTGAACGTGCAACAGATGCGCTCCACCTCCGAGCCGCCCATCGATCTGCTGGCCGCCGCCCTCGCCGGCAGCGAGGTGAGCGCCAATGCGGGCGTTGGCCTCATCCGCATCGAGCATCGCGATCCCAGCCAGCTACAGGACTACATCATCGCCTCCCCCCCACCACCAACCCCAACGGGGGCAACTGCCACGCCCAGCACGCCCAGCACGAATGCAACGCACGCGCTGCTCAATCAGGCGCCCATCATGTCGCCCCTGGAGCGGCCCAGCTGCAGCCTTCAGCTGCGCCACGCCCACCCCGAGACGCTCGACGAGAGCCTGGCCGTCATCGGGGTCGGGGGCGGAGGGGGCGGCAGCAACAACAGCTCCTTGGAGCTGCCCATCACGGTGACCAATCCCGCCATTGCCCCGCCCCCGCGCGGCGGTGTTGCCAGTGTGGCCAGCGTTGCCAGTGTTGCCTCCGCCGGAGGCACCAAGTAACCAGAGAAGCGCCAACTCAACATATGGCAACTCTGGACAGGGGAAAAAGAGAAGCCAACTCAACATATGAACAGAGTGGCAACTCTGGACAGGGGAAAAAGAGAAGCCAACTCAACATATGGCAACACTGGGCAGGGGAAAAAGAGAAGCCAACTCAACATATGAACAGAGTGGCAACTCTGGGTGGGGGAAAAGAGAAGCCAATTCAACATATGGCAACACTGGGCAGGGGAAAAGAGAGGCCAACTCAACATATGAACAGAGTGGCAACTCTGCACAGGGGAAAAAGAGAAGCCAACTCAACATATGAACAGAGTGGCAACTCTGGACAGGGGAAAAAGAGAAGCCAACTCAACATATGAGCAGAGTGGCAACTCTGGACAGGGGAAAAAGAGAAGCCAACGCAACATATGGCAACACTGAACAGGTGAAGAAAGAAGCTAAATGAATATCTGGCAACTCCAGGCAAATAAAAAAAGAAGCACACTGAATATCTGGCAACTCCAGGCAAATAAGGATAAAAGCCAGCTGAATAAATCTGGCAACTCCAGACAATTAAATAAAAAAGAAAAAAAAGCCAACTGAATATCTGGCAACTTTAGGTTAAGGGAAAAGCCAACTGAATATATCTGGCATCTGGCAACTCTGGCCAAGCGAAAAACCTCGTTTCAAAAAGTATCGCTAAGCAGCACACGACAAAAAACAAAACAAAACCAACAACAAATTTAAAATAATTACGAAAAAACAACATTACAACATTACATATGTACATCTACATATAGACACTTAAAGATATGAAGATAAACTTAAGTATGAATACAAGTTAAATATTCGTAGGTTAAGATTGAAGCGCTCGCTGCATTGAATCCATGCGTTCGGCGTAGACAATTTTTTTGTTTGCTTTATTTTCGTTTTTGTTTTCGTTTTTTTTTATTATTTTATTTTTATTATTTTTATTTTATAACGTTATCGAAATGACAACATGAAATTGAAATACAATTTTCCAACGCCTATAAATGTCTAACAAATGTGCACACACGCACATTAAAAAAACAAAACACACCAACAAAAACAACAACAAAAAAACATGAATTTTTTCCAAATGTCAAAAAAAAAAACAAACGAAAAACCAAAAAAAAAACCGTTAAAAATAAACGTAAAAAAAATACCAAAATCAAGTGTTTTTTATCTTAGAGACGGGGCACATTATGTTAAAACCAGAATGAGCGGAGCAGATCAGTCGGACGGGCCCGACTGTAGAATACCCTGTGCCTTTTATTTTATAACAATTTTATAAAACTGTCACTCTAAGTGTATCAGCAGTTTTTCTTCTTCTTCCTTTTTTACGTGCGCCAGCTGCGCTGCTGAGCTGCGCTGCCAGTTGCGTAGCTTATATCTACTTTGTTTATTATCCGATTTTAATGCGCTTTTCAGGATAGTTAAATATAATAGAAGAGAGTATATATACCAAATAACAACCTTCTATGTTCAATATTACGCTTGTTTTTAAACGTTTAAGTTTAACTATTGTGAAGCTTATATCTCCTGTGTTTTATAACCGATTTTAATGCGCTTTTTAGGATAGTTAAATATAATACAAGAGAGCTTATATTCCAAATAACAACCTTCTATGTTTAATATTACGCTTGTTATTCAACATTTTATGTTAAAAAACACGAGGTTGTTTGGGTTTTATTAATTTTTGGGCGTAAAGGGGCGTGGCATCAACGATTTGAAATAAACTTGATCTGCGTAGGATAACTACCTATCCATAGCAATCAAAACGGCATCTCTAGCTTTTGTAGTTGCTGAGATCGACGCGTTCATCCAAACAGACAGACAGATAGGGCTAAACCGACTCAGCTCATCTTCCTGATCAAGAATATATATAGTTTGTGGGGTCTGCCACGCCTCCTTCTGCCTGTTACATACATTTGCACAAAGTTATTAACCCTGTTTTTCCCATTTTCAATGGGTACAGGGTATAATGATATCGAAATTTTTTGTATCAATTCGGGGCATGCAACAGCAAACTAGCCAAAAGCGAACTTTAATCGATAAGCGTCAAATAATCAACTGACGTGCAGCTTTGCTGCGGCGGCAATATCGACAGTTCAGCTTCAATTATCGGCCAGCGATAAATTATAGTCACAACTCACAAATGCTAAACAAATTCATCGCAAATCTACAAAAATAAAACTATTTAAATAACGACTCACTAAAAAAGCGAGCATTTTATTTAATATATACATTTTGGTGGTATTCATTTATAATATTATTTTTTAACAACAAAGTACAGTTGGTGATGTATCGAAACAATTCGATATTGGATTGTTTAAGTCATCGATAGTCGATGGCAATTCGAGTTAGATTTATTTTCATAACAATTAAATAACTTGGCTTTTACAAATTTTCAAAACAACTTTTAGCCGATTTTTTGTTTATCCAAATGACTCTAAATGACACAAAATGAAATCGCCTTATAGTAGTTATTATTTCTCAGATATATAAATGTATTATTCAACTTTCGATCTGTATAAATATTATCAGTCTAAAGCATAATCAATAAATTATAGATCTGATCACTAAGCACTCAATGGCTGCGTTCACGGCCGTTGCGCTCCATGGAGCGATAACTCGATAAATTTTTAGATTTTCAAATTTAAACAGCTGTGTTCGCTGTATGGAGCGATAATTTTATCCAATGGAGCGCAAAAATTTTATGCTACATGCGCTCCACGAGATTTTACAATTATGCCACATTTAGGGTTGCAATTTTCGGCAAAATAATCGTTATCGGTTAATCGCTCCATGGAGCGCAACGGCCGTGAACGCAGCCAATGTCAAACAGACAAAATACTGGCCTTGAGTATTACGACTGCTTAGGATTATTACTATTATTATACATAGTGTAAATAATATATATGGACATATTATATATATGGACATTATTATATTAGATCGAGCCCTTCGATTTTTTATGGAATTATGTACATAATTAACCAATTTTATTCTGCGTATTTACCAAGATATAGGCCCGTAAAATATATCGTAAGCGCCACATTTGCTGCGCATTTCGAAAGCGTTCTGCTGTAAAGTTTGCTTTTGTCGCTTACGATTATTACGCGGAAAGGGCTCGATATGTATTTATGTGCATTTTTAAGTATTTTTAATAATATTTATTTAAATTGTGTGTGTATATCGGTCTGTTATATCAAAATGACCATGCCTATGGTGAAGATCTAAAATTCCCATTTCTTTATATTTGATGGACTTATTATACCATCGGTGTTTGGGTCCTGTGATGCCTCAACGTACAGAAACGTAAGCGTAGTTCCAGGGTAGTAAAAACTCTGATGTTTAATCCATTTCTCAAATTATCGAACGAAATTTTCTTATGAAAATCTCCGTTTCCGACTTGTCGTTTAGGACTTTGCTTTTGATCTTCGTGTCCTGTTCGAACTACACGGACAGGATTGGCGTTTGCATTTCCTTTGCGGCAAGGACTTCTTATCTTCCGACCTATCTGTGCATTCGCTGGGGCCTATCAGAGGACGATTGTGGGCCCTTGGCAAGCAGCGCCGCCTACCGTAAGGAATTTAAGGAGTATCCCAAGGGTGGTCGTGTTAACTTTCCCTTTCTGATCTAAGGGAAAATATGGACAAATATCAATTTTGCAGGCAAACATTGTTGTACTCGATTTCGATTCAAATCATATGATACGTGAATGAATAGAGAGCAATAATTTCGAAGTATGATGAGAACACTTTCTATAAACCTTATAAAAACACTTTTCACCATACTTTGGAACTATAGATCCCTATTCGTTCACATATAATATATTTGAATTGATATAAACTACAACAATATTTGGCCGCAAAATTGAAATTTGTTCATATTTCCCCTTAGGTCACAAAGGGAAAGTTAACAGGACAACCCATGGGATACTCCATAAATTCCTTACCGTAGGCGCGCCGCTTGCCAAGGGCCCACAGTCGTCCTCTGATAGGCGCCAGCGAATGCGAACAAATAGGCCGGAAGACAAAATCTCATTGGCGCAAAAGTAAACCCAGGCGCCAATCCTGTGCGTATAGCTGGAACAGGACACGAAGATAAAAAGCAAAGTTCCAAAAAACAAGTCGGAAGCGGGGATTTTCCTAGGAAAATATCCGTCGATAACTTGAGAAATGGAAGAAACATCAGAGTTTTTACTAACCTGGACCTACGCATAGGTTTCTGAACGTGGAGGCATCACAGGACGCAAACACCGATGGTATAATAAGGACACATAAGCTCCAACAAATCTAAAGAAATGGGAATTAAAGATCTTCACAATAGGTCCCTCCAATATAATTGCATTGCGCGATAAATATCTTATATGATACGTACGATTGAGAACTAATTAATCATATTAAAAGTTGAGTGACAGATTAGAGACTTAATATCAGAACTCTATGGTTAGGGATCGCCGGTAATACAACCAATACTTTGTAAGAAACTGTATCAGATTGAATTACTCATTTAACCAAGTAAACTTGGGCAGGCTTTTAGTTATAAATCGCGCCTTTTAGTAATAATTAAATGTTTTGAACAGGTAAAAATATTGGGTTTTACCTTCGGGTATATACATTTGGATCAATTATACAATTAGTATATATACCAAAAAAATGCACATAAATATATAGAATAATAAAAGTATAAGAATAAACATCACTATTATTCGCAATAAAATATACAGCAAAGTGAATATAATATCTCCATATAAAAAAAAAAAACCCTGTATTTCCCATTTTTTAATGGGTGCAGGGTAGAGCTGGGCTTCGATTCGATTGCGATTCGTCGGGTGGAAGATTACATTCGGACGTTACCGAAAAAAAAAAAACACAAATTCGATTCTCAAAAATAAGCATCGATTTAATCGCCGAAAAAAATCGATTAAATAGCATCGAAATCGGATCGAAGCCCAGCTTTAGTATTAAGTGCTTAGTGATATGATATGATGATATGATTGAGAGGCGATTTCATTTAAAGCAAATGGATTTTAAATTTTGTATCTGGAAATTCGATTGCCGTCGAATTGATTGGACAAGTGATGATATTTGGCGGCATTATTCGTTAAATTTGTACGGGCAAATGTTAGATGTTCGCTAATATTCGGATTTTGTGCCTTGTAGTATTCGTTGAAGTCCAGACGACTGCCAAATAGCTGAAGATTCGGATTATTGCTGGAATTGAGCGCGATTAGAAACTCAACCAGGGCCATTCTATAATTGCCCTGAAGTGCATCAATTTCCTTTGAGAAAATCGCAATTTTCTGCTCGAATATCTTGCGTTTCTGCTGACGTTCGATAACTTTTAGCGGACACTCGCCTGGATCCTGGCATTGCTCACGTTCGGAGAGTTCGCCGAAGCAAAGTTTGTAAAAGTTACTCTGGGCATGACTCAAGCTGAGAATATTTTCAAAGATGATATTCAGATTCTTGTCCACAGTCGATGAACTATTCGTAAAGCAGCCATCGCGTATCGTATACAGGAATTCATCGTGAGCTTCCAATATATCGTAGAGATTCTCGGCGTTATCGATCTGCTTCTGCAGGTCGTCCCAACTGCAGTTGATCACTTCAAAGTGCACATAGTACAGCATTTGGCCAATGAAATGCTTCATTTCCGATGTGAATAAATTCAATTTGTGTATGGTGCCTGCCATTTCGTCTTTCAGCGCATACAAGGGCTGCAAAGAAAGCAAAAATAGAAATTCATTTCAAATTCAAATTAACGTAAATAGATAAGTTATCGATACAAATAATCGGCATGTCACTAGCTGCCAATATACCAAAGTGTTATCGGCATGCCACCGCTTGCAAAGCAAAACTACTCATTGCCACAAACTATCGATACTTTTAAAACCAACAGTGCGCTAGCAAATCATTTATTTGATAAATTCATAAAAATATTTACTGCAATTATAATAAATTTCAGCAGCAGCAAATAGCGCATTCAGACACGTGTCAACCTAGATATTTGTTTACCTACGTAACGTAACGTAACAATCAGCTGATTGCCGGCTTATCAGTTTTGGTTTATCGCCTTTTTTGTTTTTCGTTTTTCGTTTTTTATTATTGTTATCACATTCCGATGGCGTTGTCAATTTTCAAGGATTTGCCAGCGGAGCATCCGCGCCATCTGATACCGGAGCTATGCAGACAGTTCTATCATCTGGGCTGGGTTACCGGCACCGGCGGGGGCATGACCATCAAATACAAGCAAGTATTAAACGGATCAGTAGGACGCAAGGCTGCAGTCGGACGCAATCGACAATGGGAGACCCTACACTTCAAGTTCTTATAATCACAGTGGCAATCCATACGTACATGCACAAACTATCCCCCCCATCCTTCCACCCCTTCCTTTGCCACTCTGATCAATCAAGCAAATTGTCTGTTGCATATCTTTGCTGTTTCTTATCCGATTCACAGTTTACACCATCGACGTAGATTGGTATAGCATTATTTTTAGATTACTTACAGTTTGAAATTAGTTTAAACTTTTAAAATTGTAAATTGTTGGATGAAAAGGAAATATTTGGCATAGAAGAGCCGTAGTTAAAAAAAAATTGGTGTCTGCCACGCCTCCTTTCGTAATTTTTTACAGTACAGGTATAATAAAATTCCATCACTTTCAATGCGCAGCAATGAGATCTACATCGCTCCATCGGGTGTGCAGAAGGAGCGCATGCAACCGGAGGATCTGTTTGTGCAGGACATGGAGGGCAAGGACCTGCAGCTGCCCCCGGAGATCAAAGGTCTCCGCAAGAGCCAGTGCACCCCCCTCTTCATGCTCGCCTACAGGCATCGCAGTGCCGGCGCCTGCATCCACACCCACTCCCAGCACGCCGTAATGGCCACGCTGCTCTGGCCGGGCAAGACCTTCCGCTGCACGCATCTGGAGATGATCAAGGTATACATCTATACATCTATATAGTTAGGTATATAGCTTATACGCTGTACCCGTTGAAAATGGGTAAAAACAGGTTAAATAATTATTCGAATTTTATTATAGTTCGAGGGTATACGGTATACTATAGTCAGTCGTGTCCGACTGATCCGCTCCGCCCATTTTGGTTATGTATTTAGTTTAACCTATAATTGGCTGTTTATGCCCTGTATCCATTATAAATGGTTACAACTAGGGTAAAAATTTCTAACTTTTTTGAGCTCATTTTTTGTTTAATTAAAATTAGTACAGGGTATACTAGCTACAGTCGGGAGTGTAGTACTCATTTGTTCCGCCCATTCCCATCACTACTCCTAATTGCTATGTCTGTTGACAGGGTGTTTACGACGAGGCGGATAAGCGCTATCTGCGCTACGATGAGCAGTTGGTAGTGCCCATCATTGAGAATACGCCCCATGAGCGGGACTTGGCGGATAGCATGTATGCGGCCATGATGGAGTTTCCCGGATGTAGCGCCATATTGGTGCGACGCCATGGCGTCTATGTGTGGGGTGAGACTTGGGAGAAGACCAAAACGATGTGAGTGCTTGAAAAGCTTAAAACCTGATCTTGAACTAATGTGCATTCGATTTTGACATAGGTCCGAGTGCTACGATTATTTGTTCTCCATTGCCGTGCAAATGAAGCAGGCCGGACTTGACCCGGAACGATTTGAGAGTTCATAAAAATACCACTTGCTAATAATAATTTTCTTGTACCTAAAATATGCATATATAATGTTCTTACAAAAATAAAGGTTGAAAATTAATTCGGCGAGTGGTAACATTAATCTATAATCTTAACACTTATCGTTATCGCAGCAAGAGCCATTTTATGATCGCTGCGTACTTTGCACAGTTCACAGTGCGCTCGGTTGCCACCGGAAACGCAGAAAAGCACCAAAGCTAAAAAGCGCGAATCATCAGCAACAATATATTTTATATATAATTTACAAATATTAATAAAATATTGACATTAAAAAAACAAAAACGAAAAAATATATGTACAAAGGGCAGCAGCAATGATTTATCTTACTTTTTTTGTTTGTATCATGATGTTTTGATTGGAAAAAGTGAGATTTTCGATTTAGATTTGATAATTATTATATTATTCGTTTATAGAAGTTACTACAGCCAGTGACAGCAAACCATAAGAAAATAAATAATTTAATATAGTTTAAAAAAAATACAGATTTATAAAAAGTGTATTTTTTTTTTTATTTTATTTTATTAAGTGTATAACGTGTACAGCAGCACCAAATTGTAGCTCAACAACATGTATGATAATTAGAAAGGAACCAAACCACAAATCGCAGTGTTTTTAATTTTTTTTTGAACTCATGCCCGCGGCGGGAATTGAACCCGCACCCAGGTGATGTTTTTGATGAATAAGGTTGTGCTACTTATTCTCAACGCCACCCCTGGGGACGAAAAATCTGGTGTTTCGAAGTTATATAAATACAAATATGAGTAATTATTTGAGTGACTTTAACTGAATTTAAACACCATCAGCTCGTGCTGCGTTTTGTAACTCATAAATGAAAATAACCGGTAAACAGTTGAAAACACCAGTTGTGGTGTGAATTCCCAGCGCAGCAATCTTGTGGCAACCGTGCAGCTGAGAGAGTGCAAACTCCAAAGACTATCGATTGTATTTTATGATTGTTTGCATGTGTGTGAGCTCACCGGCCGATTAGTGCACACAGAGCGAGGAGAGAGGAAGAGAGAGAGCGAGAAACGATTTGCGGGCCAAAGCAGAATTAGAGAAACGCAATATAAAAGAAATAAAAATCAACGCTCGCTGCTGTTTGTTCATTATTTGGATTTTTTCCTTGCAACCGTAAGCATTTAACGCAATCAATTGTCATTAGCTTCAACTTATAATCAATTATAATTGCAGTTAGACCCCAACCCAAAAACAACAACAACAATGTCGCTGCAATCGGACGCCGTATTCCAGAAAATCGTTGATAACATCAAGGATAACGAAGCCAAGGCCAAGGCAGTCAATGGCGTCTTCCTCTATAAAATCACCAAGGATGGCAAGGTGGCCAAGGAGTGGAGTAAGTAAAAAAAACAAAAAAAAACAGCAAATTACTCACACACACACACACCCAGAAATATGCGCTCACACACACACACACACACTCGAGCACGCTGTGTAAAGTTCAAAGTGCAGTTAAACGCGTCGTGTACTTTGGCTACGCACAAAAAACATGCCATAGTCAAGCTCCATTTTTTAGCTGCTGATTAGACTTGCTAAAAAAGCGCTTCTAAAGGCAGCGCATGATAAATTCACAACTTTTTTTTGTATTTCAATTTTCGGCATATTTGTACGCCATTGAAACAGCGTTGCCAGCTTATCGGAATACAGAATGCTACTTATGCTTATCATTAAACGATTTAAAAATAAATATTTTTTGTATGTCATGCATATAGCTTAATTTTATAAATTTTTTTTTCATATTTGATTTTATTTTTTAATTTTTTTTAAAATAAAACTGCCCATATCTGGCAACATTGCAAGCGGAGCTGTGCACTTTTGTTAAATCCGCTTTTTTTTCGCCAGATCTGGCTATTTTCGATGAGTATTTGCTAAATGGTCAACACTGGGCGTTAGCGTGTGGCTCGATATGCGATTTCGATTGCAGAAAATTGTACACAGATTATTAATCGAATTCAAATTGCTTCACAGCTCTCGATTGCAAGAGCGCCAAGATCTATGAGGGACCCGCACAGGGCGTGAAGGTCGACACCACATTGACCGTGGCCGATGAGGATATGGTGGACATTGCATTGGGCAAACTGAACCCTCAGGCTGCCTTCATGAAGGGCAAATTGAAGATTGCCGGCAACATTATGCTGACCCAGAAGTTGGCGCCTCTGCTGAAGACCGAAGCCAAATTGTAAACACACACACACACACACACACACACACACACACAAACATACACACATATTTTTGTTTTTGCCTTGTTTCACTGTAACTAATGTAATTCCAACGATTTATCATCGTTTGCCTTCGGTTATGTTTTTTTTTTGTATATGTTTATACTACGTATAATTAGAAAATAATACATAAGAGATCAAATGGAATGTGATTTTAACAGCGTTTTTTAAATGTCAGGGGGGGGGGGGAGAGAGAGTGGAGGTGTACTTTGTAACCAAATGATAATCGATTGTGGCCCGCTTATCGATAGGCATTGGTGCAACGCGGATTAGATTAAATGCTAATCTTATCCATAATCGTAGCCGAATCAAGGTTGAATTTTGGCAAGCATAGGCTGATAAGCGATGTAAAGCCTATTAACAATGCGCTTAGCTTGTAATGAGTTTTAGATAAACTTTATTGTTATTAGCATTTCTATGGTTTCGACTCGGATTTGGGTCTGCCTGGGTATTATCTTATCAATTGAATTAAAAACCAAAATTTAGCTTATGTTTTGTCTTGTGACAGAAACTTTGTAAAAAAAAAAAAAAAAAAAACCAAAACAATTTGCAGATTTTGATTTGTTTTAGAGTTCTTAAGTTTTTTTCAACCCAAAATAAATAAATTCCAACATATATATAATAAAAACCTAGTTGTAATGATAATTTCCAAAGAAATAAGAATATACTTAAACTTGATTGAATTGATCCAAAATATTGAATTCTACCCGGATTTGGGCTAACTAATTCGATCCCATAGTGCCAGCAGATAAAAATGATTTTAGATTCTTGATAAATTTTACAGTTTGCAAGTTAAAGACTTGCGATTTGGTGTGTACTTAGTCCATGGAATTGTATACGAAACAGCGAAGATATGCAAAAGACAATTTGCTCGATTTTTGGGGCGATTGGTAGCGATGGTCCTTAGGATAACTGTTAAACTTACCACCACATTGTTGATCTGCACCTGCCAAATCTTCTGAGCCAAAACAAATTCCATATGCTTCATGCGCCAGATGGGTCTGAACAGGTCCTTATAGATGGGCATCGCATGCACCAGCATGGTGGCCAATGGACCATCGACCGTATACTGCAGGGATATCACATCCCAGCCGCATTCACCGGCAGCTGGCGCCTTGACAGCCACGTCCAGGTGTCCAATTAAATCGGGAAACTCCGTTAAGGCTTTTGTGGCACGCAGCGCAGCGTCTAGCTTGGGCAACAGATCGTGCCTGACAATATCTTTGGCGTTCTTCTCCAACTCCACGCTGCGGAAAAGTCATGTATAGATTAATCGGGTAATTATATATAAATATATCGCTGCAACTTACACCATCAGATCTATTAATATGCCCAGGAAGTCACCCTGTCCAAACAGCACATAGCGTTGCATGGCCTGCAGATGATGCTTCAGCTTGTAGCGATCGATCATGATCTTTAACGCATGCTTGGATGCCTCAAAATAGCAGTTATCGATGGTCTCATGCCACTCCGTGTCCGGCACAAAGGAGTACACATCCGAAACTAGAATTGGGTTGCAAAATTAGCACAAGTTCTGTCACACGTACAACATAGCAAAAACCAAACAGAACATTACTACAGACGAACCCAACCGAAAGTAGGAGACCCTGCACCCTGTACTACCTAAGGGGTCCATTGAACTCCCTATTGAACCTAAGGAACGTCCATCTGTCCAATGTCCCGGATGAACTCGAGTATCTCCGTTGGATTAAGACTCAGGGTACGGGTTATAGCAATCACAGGACATTGTAGCCTAGGCAACCATCCAAGCAGGCTACGGATTAAGGAGGTTGCTTTTTGTAGACTCTTGTCTTGAGAAGGATAAGAGGGCTTTCCGGCAGTCAGTAACTTCCTATATCGTACGGGCTAAAACTAAGGGTACAGGACGTTCCTTTTTTGTGGACTCTGTCGTAAGGAGGATAAGAGGGTAGAGTAACTTCCTAGATCGTGGACTCTGTCTATCCTCTGAGGAGGATAAGAAAGCTGTCTAGCAGTCACTAACTTCCTAGATTGTTCAGTGATAAGCGAGGTAAAGTCAAATCGATAATCGATTAGGAAACGGAGACCTCAACGGTTTACCAAAAGTGACAACAACTCACCGTGAGTCTCGATGATGTTCTTAATGTGCTCTGTATTCTCGTAGATGTGTTCGATCTTGCAGTGTTCGCGCAGAAAGTTAACGCATCGACCGGTCTTCAGGATCTTGTTTGCCAGCTCCTTGGTAATGAATTTGGGCAGCATGGAGCGACGAATACGGAACTTGTCATACCACAGACGGTCGTCGCCCACATCCGCCAGGCACTCCAGAAAGAACTCATTACGAACATCCGAAATGCGACCCTCCAGCAGCCACTTGGATACCATATGCAACAGGGGCATGCAACAGGCGCTCATTAGCCGCTCCGCAATGCCGTTCAGAATAGGACAGCCGTGATTGATATAACGATGGACGATGTTCAGGAAAACGCCACCCCGCTTCAGTTGCAGTTCGTCGCACAGCCTGGAAAGCCATTCCATATACCGCAAAGGCTCCAAGTGCCAGCTGAGCAGTGTGAAGAGCGAGATGGTGTTGTTGGGATTTAAGTCCTGCAACAATTTAGTGACCTCGCCAACGAACCCGTCCAGATATTCCAGCACCTTGTAGGCGAAGGCGTTGCAGATGTGACCGGTGCTGCTCTGCTTGAGCAGCAAATTAGCCGACTTGAAAACTTTGGTGTAGTAATATCCCAGCTGGGAGAGACGCAACAGCATTGAGGTTGCGGTATATGGCAGTAGTTGGGCGTTATCTGGATCAATGCTGAATCGTCCGGTTAGCGCATTCTTCTTCAGATATCTGCCGGGCAGGCCCAAAAACGAATATATCGCATGCCTGGCCACATCCACCTCAGTATGCCTGTCCCTCAGCTGGCCAATGTCCAGCAGGTAGTTCGGCACCTGTTTCTCCTCTAGGCTTGCGGCATTCTGAAAGGGATTATAGATGCAAATGGGCGCATCCTGCTCTTTGGGCTTATCAACTTTGGGTTCATTGGGTTTCTCCTCCAATGTGGAGAGCAAAAGATTCGCGAACAGATCACGCATACGTTTCTCGGCAATCTGCAAGTTATTGGCATTATATCAGTAATCTGAACAGTAATACTCTTAATAAATAAAGCTTACCTCGGCTACGACGTTTTGATAGTACAGCTCAAATATATCTCCCGACACCTGATCAGCCTGGTCAAGAGCTCGCGCATTCACCACTGCAACAATCTGGGGCACGCATTCGTGCTCCTGCATGGGCAGTTCCGTTTCAAAGATGTCGGGGTTTAAGTTGGCGTAATCTACAACCTGCTTGACGTACTCATCTGAAATCCAACAAAACAATACACAATTATATGGGGGTCAAAATCACATTTCAATATCAGACCCAGAGGGGGGAACGTTTGTAGTGGAAACACAACTACAGGCTCTCCGACTATCAGTTGCGTCCTACTGTAGTCATCCGCCCGACTGATCTCCACCGAATTTGAATTATATTACATGCTAGAGCTGGGTTGGATCTTTAATTTTCAAAAATTCATGTTTTCTATCGATTCACGTAAAGAAATCAATTTAATCAAAATAAACCGATAATTTGATTTGCAGGTGGTAGTCCGAGAGAAGAGCTTGAAAATCTATATCTATACATATTTAAAATTAAATTCAATTTGTTTAAAAAAAATTTCTGACAGTCGGGCAAGCCCATACAATTTATAATTTAAAATATTTTATATATAATTAATTTTTATTTATTTTTTTATTTTTTTTAAATACACATATTTAAATTATTTAAACTATTGCAGCAGCAATTTGCTTAAAAAGAGAATAACAAAACTTCAACATCACTAGATATTCAAATCTATAT